>BPLR01001723.1:0-35169 GCA_021605095.1 Caerostris extrusa
TACCACTCTAATTCAATTTAAATAGAAGAAGTACTATTATAACTTTGGTACACTTTGAAAGAAAAATCGACACTTTACTAAATTTAACATACTTATATTAATAGCCTTTTGGAATTAATTTCCCTTAAAAATCCAAACATTCCTTTAATAACAACAAACGTATAATAGAGGAATTTTCTGCTTTTTGCAATTTTATAATCGTATATGAAACTCAAGACTCCTTTTTTCCTTTAAAAAAAAAAACCCCCCATCAAATATTAAAAAAAAAAGTTGTTTTTTAAGAAATGAATCCTCAAATATATTAAACTTCGTTCTTATAATTTTACCTTTCAACTCTCTTTGAATTTTTTTTTTTTTTTTCGTTTTGTTTAGAGAAAAAGAATTCATTTCTTAGTAGTAATAATAAATACTTTTAACTGTTATTTTAATTAACTGTTAATACAGTTTATTAAGAAAAGTCCACTTTTATCTCCCTAATAATTCAATTACTTTATTTAATCTAAAAATAATTCATTATATTATAAAAGTAGAATAACTTTAAACTTTTGTATTAGAATAAAATAATATTTCATATGTGACAATAGATGAAACATGGTTCCATCCTTTCACACCGGAGTCCAATCGACAGTCAGCCGAGTGGACTGCACGTGATGAACCGACTCCAAAAGGGTGGAAAGACGCAAAAAAGTAGGCTGGCAAGGTTATGGCATCAATATTTTGGGATACGCATGGTATAATATTCATTGACTATCTTAAAAAGGAAAAACCATAAACAGCGACTATTACGTAGCGTTATTGGAGCGTTTGAAAGACGAAATCGCGGAAAACGGCCTCAGTTGAAAAAGAAGAAAGTGCTGTTTCATCAAGACAATGCACCGTGTCACAAATCAATGAAAACGATGGCAAAATTGCATGAATTGGGCTTCGAATTGCTTCCGCATCCACCGCATTCTCCAGATCTGGCACCCAGCGACTTTTTTCCTGTTCTCAGACCTCAAGAGCAAGTGTAGCGACACCTATTGATGGAAAATGGAGTACAAATTTAACAACTTCTACTTTCACTGTTAAGAAGGGAATTTTCCCACTAGAATGAAAACAAAACGTAGTTGGCGTTAGAAATGGAATAAAGATGTTGTAAATGTGAAAATTGATTATCGTCTTTTTTTTTTTTTTTGCCGTATGGATTTTAAAAACACAACGCAACCTTTACAAAGCCGCCACAAGAGGATGCTCGCTGGACAGAAATTTAGCGCCAATGAAGAGGTAATCGCCGAAACTAAGGAATATTTTGAGACTAAAGACAAATCGTGCAATAAAAATGGTATCGAAAAATTGTATGATCACTATAATCGTTGTATCGCCCTCGAAGGCAACTATATTGAATAATAAAATCAAATTCTATCAAAAAAAAGAATTTTTCTATGCTAGACTATGAACTTTTCGGCCCACCTAGTATAAATCAGCAATGACACTGCAATTTCTACGAAAAGTCTCGTAATCTTGTAAGTTATGGGGTACACCACTCTTTCTTTCTGATGTATTTATTTGTTGTTGTTTTTTTCACTTTTTATTTCAAGTACTAGTTGTACTTCATATGTTCTAATCATCGTTCAACTGTTTAAATGTTATAGCACCTAGTCAAGTCATATTCTCATGTCGTATATGCAATGGCATATTCTCATGCGGTGTTACATTCATGAAATTCAATCAAAATGTATAAAATCCAGTATATTCAGTTTTTTGGAAAAAAATTAATCCATTAATTTTTCTACCTTATTATACGAATTAAAATTTTGAAACTTTATCTTTCGCTTTTTACGTACATTTCTATTTTTTATAATTTCACTAAACACAAATTTTTCTTCTACAAGTTTGAAAATTATCCTAATTTTGAAATGCAGATAAATCTAATCTTATATTTCTAATGTTTTTTATACTCATTTTAAATGATAATCAGCACTAATTTTGTTGTTTTCAGTCGTCTGTAATCTTTCTAATGTACTATTTTATGCCTCATTTTTCATCCAGTTATTATTTTTATTTTTTCCCTGAAAGCGTTGAAAAATATTAAAATAATTAATCAGTAATACTAAAATAATTTTCCTCATTTTTTTCAGATTAGAAGACACCATGCCCAAAAAGTCTCCTGATTCGCTGTACGAATTATGTATCGAAAAAGACTTTTGATTCTTTAGTAGACAAAAAGTGGAGCGGAGGAAAAACAAATCCTTTCTCTCGAGTCAACTGCAATATAGTGAACGATTTATTTAGTTTCTTGACCTTCATTTGGAATACGAACGGCCTAGTCCCTTTAAACTGTTACTAAAAGTGGACAACTACAAAATTTAGTTTTTGTTGGAATCGATTTCACAGAAAAAAAGGTGGAGGTCTGTCATGAAATATCTATTAGAGGAGAGTGATAGTTGCAGAAACATCACGCGTATAATACTGCCCGTAAGCTTCCAGAATGACGATAACGGCTCCTTAGAGAGGAGCTGATCGAGAAATGCCCCTTGTTGGAAATACTGAACGTGTCGACCTTTTTCAATCCGTCTGTGTTGAAGAACTGTGTGAGATTAAAGAAGTCAGAAATTATTTCTCGGGCAAAAAGAATACAGATACTTTTCGGAACGAATCAGTGGATACATTAGCGAACTTGCAAAATCTAGAACAATTCGTTATTTTTCATTCTCGAAAGTCTTCTTACTATAAACATATAGCTAAATTACTACAAAATCATCCTAAATTGGTATCGTTGGGAAATACAGATTCCTCACGGGCTGCCCACCACATTTACACAACATGTGGAAGGGACACTGTCCCTCAATATGGTCTGAAGGAATGTTTCTGGGGTTGCAACAGTTACGTGAACGGTTTTAATCCCAGTAAGCAAATCGCTGGCACCCAACAATACTCCGCATTCGTCAAAATCTCTGTAGTTTTGTTTCCCCTCGTAGAGAAATTGCGCATTGTAGTGTATCACAAAAAATTGCCTCCAGCATTTAAAAGAACTGAAACATCTGCGTGTGCTGGAAATGGATTTTACCTTCTGCCGTGGTTCGTCGGCACGTACCGCATTTATTTCTTCGCTAAGCGAAATTGGCCCGCAGCTGAAGTGCCTTTCGATTGTGGGTTACAAATCCATGCCAGTAGACGCTGTCATGAAATATTGTTCTAATGTAGTACGTTTTGGATTTATGTTGCAGCGTAATCGTTCAGGGAGGAATTGAAACTGAATCCAAAAATTTTAGACGGCTGGAAAAGCTGATTCTTTTCGAAGTGGATAAAGAATCTTTGGAATATCTTTTGAGAAATTCTTTGAATTTGAGGGAACTACTTCTTTTCGATGCTCTTTGTTTAGATGACACTCTGCTGCACAAAATCCTCAAAATGAAATCTCTGTCCAAAATACATACCTTGGGTGTGAAAGAATGCAAACTTTCCAGAGAGGGTTTGGAAGAATTGGTTCAGAAATGTGTGAATCTTGAAAGTGTCGCCTTCAAAACTTTAGATGCCGATTTAACGAATGTGGTGACAGAACTGAGACGGAATATTAGAAAAATACAAATACATTTCAAGATATCTACTAGAAATTTAATTTCAACAAGATTCTTTTTTTTTCTTTTCTTTTTACCTGTATTTTTCATGTCTTGTTGCTGTTGTTTAAAAAGCTGAAATAAATATTGTTAAAATAATAAATTCGCCGTTTAATTAAATTTCTCATGAAGGGCTGTCTAATTAGCCAATAAATTATTTTTTTCAGGATTCTAACAGTACTCTTTTATTTAATGAAGTATAATTATTATGTTATCTATTATTCATATTTGAATTCACCTATAATTTCATTTTAAAATAGACAGCAAAAAAGAGCAAAAATTTTAAAATAAAAACAGAAGTATTATTAATTCTTTTAATGTTTTCCATAAGCACAGTTAAATGTGTCAAAAAATCAATTTATAACAATTAACATCAATTTAAGAAAAATAAATTTAAATTCTACTGCTAAAGTACTTATCTGTTAAATTATATTCATAATTTATCGAGTACAATTTTTTTTTAATCTTTAGAATGCATGTGATAAAAGATTTTTAAATATTCTCCTTAGATTACTTATTTATTATTAATTCTTATTTAACTTATACTAAACTTGAATAAATTTGGTGGAATATGCATATGTGTCTGTACAGAAAAAGAAAAAGAAAAACATATTTCAAATTGAAATGATATTCTTCGTGATTCAATGTTTATAATGCGGATAGTTGTTAAGATATTTTTCGTTACTTATTTTTCCTTTTAAAATACATTTAGTCCAAATCGGAAAATAGGATACGTTGGGGTTGGGGGATAAGTTGGACAATTGTAGGCCTACTAATTGTGACCTCTTATACTGTTTTTAATTCACTAAACTTACAAGCGCACATGTCGGCCCAACTGTTACTCAATAGCATTAAACTTGTTGAGAACAAGTTTATTGCTTTTGAGCTTCTATTTACTGCTATTGTTCGCTTTTATTATCTGTAATGGTGAATTTGTTTTCAGTTCTGTGTAAGTATGCATATATATAAAATATAAAATGCAAATATAAGCAATTAATAAAAATTAATGAAATTATTATTAAAAAATCCCTACTTTAGGAACATAAATTTTTTTACCGATGATAATTTATCATCACATCAGTTATCAAATTCATATATTTCGGATTCTGATTGTAGCTCTCTGTATTTCGCTTGTATACAGCTATTCTACAAAACTTTTGTTAAGAACGTGGAGATTGCAATTTAAAACAATTAACGAAATATGCCATTTACAAAAATAGTGGTTTCTTTAGTAAACAAATGAGGTGTTGCCATTTGAAGAAGTTCAAATGTGATTTTATTTTCAAAATATACACACATAAATTACATTTTCTTTCTTTCTCCACACTTCACCTCCCTCCTAAGGCTATGTGGCCAGTTAGAAAAGTGAAGTTAAAACATTGAGGGGCCTCATGTAGTCCACCGAAAGGTGTTGAGAAGAGGAGTGTGCCTTCCAAGAGCTCTTTTAGGAATTCAAGTCGGTCTTTCGCGCTAAACCTGCGCGTGTGGGATGGAAGAAACCCGGATAATTTCCATCAACAGCACGACTATCGATGCTTTATAGTCACAACCATCGAGTCTTCTCGTTCCTGAAAGTGTGGCGGTTTTGTAAAGGTTGTTGTTGTAACTCAGTGTTCAATTTGTATTCCATTTTCCATCAATAGGTGTCGCTACAAAAGCAATGACTACAACAGCGCAGCTAGTGGATTCGAACTTCAATAACGAATTCTCCTCGACCTCATTTTGCAAGCAGCCAGTGGACACACGAGCCAAGTACACAAATAATTACAAAGCAACTATAAATTTACCATCCATCATTATTTTAGGTTTTGAAAAATGACAATATTTATTTAAGAACAATTACAATTTAAGAACACGTTTAACCGAATTTGACTTACATAAAAAGAAAGGACCATATTATTCAAATATTCTTTTAATTTATAAAAAAAAAAAGTTTAGTTTATAAAAAAAACTAGTTTAATTTGTAAAAAAACTAGTTAACGTATAAAAGGGTTGAATTTATAAAAGAAACTGCGTCGTAATCTTTTCAGTTGTCGAAGTAATTTGGCCCATAAGAGCCTTGAATTCTTATCTGGTTGGTGGACAGAATATGGAAGGAGGTAAAAAAATAATAATAATAAATTAAAAGTCTGTAATGACTATTTCTGATAAAACTCAAATCACTTCTTATCGTGTCTCGAACTGATGGGGGAAAAAAAAAGAAAGCACATATTTTAAGCAAGTCGCTAATTTTGCCTGCATGCAGAAAAATGATCATGACAATGCTAGGAAATGAAGCAGACATGAAAAAAAAGCAAGATTTTTCAGTTCAACGATGCAGTTAACAGACGTATTTTAGAAATGTATTCTGACATCGAGAATAATCTACCTTAAAAACAAATTTTTGTTAATCAAAAACAAAATACCTTGAAATTTATCTTCATCAATATCTATATTGGAATTTTCACTTTAACAATGTCAAACAAAGATACAGAAAAACATTAGAAGAATCTCTCCCCTTATTGCAAGAAACTCAAGTTTGAGTAGAAATAATAAATTTCTGATTCTCACTTCTATGCTCCTCACTTAGCTTGTACTGTGTGAGCCGATGCCGCTAACCATATAATATGATCATTAGACAAACAACGAATAACAACTGGTTCATTAGAAAAGATGATATTCAACGATCTATCTCCTCTCAAAAGATACTGGAAAAAGCTTTCAGAAATACTCTTCAATAATATTAACTACCACCTACATCTGACAATTCAAGAGAGCGAACAATATCTAACTTTAAAAGACTTAGGATTATTCTGCTCTAATCTCCTACCTAAACTCAATTTTTGAAATTTTATTACATTCCCAATTCTTATTAACTCCCTTTAATATGTTTACAATCTTTTATATTTGCCACTATCGGAGATGAGGATTATCTTGACTGTGCCATCTGGCAACAAAACATTATAAACAATGTATACTGTCAGTAAGTATTTTTTGCTCATTTTATCTGCAATGCCAAATTTGTCATGATTTGTACTCGCGTATTTACGCTGTTATTTTTATCATTTTCAATTATTTCTTTAATTTTTAAATTTAAAAAACATATTTCTTTTATCTTTACTTTTATTATTGCTAAGGGCATTGATCACAGCAACTACCCATAGCTCAATGATAGAACTTAATGTCGCTTAGCGACCAAGTTTCTCCTTTAAACCTTCCACTATTTTGATTATTTTATTTAATAGGTTTTTTTTACTTTCATACGTAGAAGATATATGGTTTCTTCTCATAACCTTTTGGTTTACAGTGTCCAACATATATCTGCATTTACTTTTTTATTTATCTTGATATGGTTTTTCCATTATTTTCTGGGGATTTTTTTTTTTTTTTTTCCAAAATTTAAAATTGTGTTAGCATGTTACAAAATAGTGTGCTATTTGAACTTTTTTCTTAAATTTAATTTATTCACATTCAGTGTGCAACCAACATTGCAAAAATCACATTAAAGAATATTGCAATTTTGTTGTGAGTATTACCCCAATTTTGGAGCTTCTTGCCTGGCCAAAAATTAAGCAGGAAGAATCTTGATCATGTTAGTCACTTTTTTTTGCAACATTTTTTAAAGCAATAGTTTATTATTTGTGTTTGGATATTTGGTGATTAGAATATTTGAAGTATGAATGTCAGAAATCATATGTTTTGAAATATTAATGAAGGACTATTTAAATTCATTATTTTTTTATAAAATTTATATACTTTTTATCTCAGTATCTCAAGAAATTGAAGAGGATCTGTAAAAATCTCCTGGTTTTTTGTTTTGAGAGGTGCTTATGGTATTTTTATATGGGGATTCTATATTTGCAAGGCTTCCCTACTGCTATGTCTTTAATTAGCAGTTGCCAACAGGCTATAATCATTTGGTAACTCACCGATATAGAATACACCTGTGCCAAATCTCAGTATCTCACCAAGTTAGCTGTTGCCATTGTCACTTTATTATGCTTTATAATTAATCAATTTCCATTCTACAGCATTAAAAGTTTTTCTTATAATACTTTATGCTACTTTTCGTAAGTGTATTATATATCAACAAATCATAAGATAAATTTTTTCGTTGAATTCAATTCAATTTTTACTTTTTATTGTTCATGAAAAATTACGATTCATTTCAAAATTTCACTTGCTAATAAATTTTGTCCAAGCAAATTTTCATGATTTGAAAGATGGATTTATTCATTAGTTTTAAATTACATCAATATGTATATATATATACACTTTATTTATTTCATTTTATTTTTATATTAATTTGCAAACTATGAAACTGTATGCATTTACAAATTAAATAGTGTTGTATTGTTAATATTTTTGGGAACTATCATAATCTAGTATTTTACATAACTGTAAAATATTTCTTGTATATGAATCATAATTTATTATATTACTGTAAGCAACTCAATAAAGATTTATTTCCATTTACAGATGCAATATTTACACATTAATTTCTATAGGATCATTAATAGTTCTAGAGATCCATCATGTTTCCATAACTCTAAATGAAAGTATTTGTTATATGTGAACTCGGCGTTGTTAAATTATTGTTATTCTATGTTTAATTAAATGATAGCAAACTCTACAAGGCTTCATTACTGCTAAATTGGAGTTTAAATATGAATTATTATATTATATTTCATTGCTGTTTTTTTTTTTTTTTTCCTCCTCTCTTCTTTAGCTTATTAAATTATTTAGTCGTACATTAAAACCCAATTTTTCTGTTTCTCATTAGATTTCTGTATTCAGTGTCTCAGGACAAAATGCTTTTATTTTAATTAAATACTGAAACACAATGATAATAATGAATTTTAATGGCATCATTTGCCTTTTATTGCATTATTCTGATTTTGTATGGCACATTGTTTCTCTGACATATTTAGTAGCCTATTTAATGTTATTTTTCACAAGATCAAATATTTATATTGTTTATTTTAAAAGATGCCCTTTCACAAACTCAATAGAAATCTATTTAAAATAATTACAGCGGAGTCACATTCTTGCTATCTAGCAAACTCGTAACTTATTTTAATTTTGTCATATCTTATTTATATTAAGCTACATAAATATTTAAGTTAATATTTAAACATTACTTCAAGAAAATACAAATATATGAATATTTCAGTAAGTAAAAGGTAAAAATATCTTACTGTTATGACTAAATTCTGTTTATAACACTGTCACTATTCAAGCTTTTTTTTTGATAACATCAATATTTCCTAAATATTAAGATATTGAATTAAAGTAGTAAAATAATTCGGTTACATTTTTGTGTTTAATTTGATTAACAAAAATAAGCAAATATGTTCACTAAAATGTGTAGTGGCAATTTAGAATATTATATTCAAAATTCTGTTCATAAAAAAAAAAAAAAAAAAAAATGCTATGTTTGATATTGTTCATTCAATAAAATTGATTATGATTGGATGAAATAACAACAGAAGATCTGACTTTTTTTTTTTTGACCAATTCAAATGGTTTTTATCATATAGAAATTTTTAAATTCTTTGAAACTGTCAGAATGAAGAAAGATATATAAAAAAATAAAAATTGATTCAAAGTGGAAGAAATAAGCTAATTAAAAAAGAATTATTTTTGAACTGGACCATTAATAAATTAAATATTTGAAGTGTGTAATTCAAAGTTTATTTTGATAAGAAAATTAGAAGTTCAGTTTGAACATTATTGGAAATGCCTGGTGAGAATTACCATTTGTCTTGCCAGTAAATTTTTTTAATCTGAAAGTGAGAAAATTTGTAGAATAATTTAAATGGGAAAGTAAACACTAATGAGGAAGCAGTTATTTTTTTCTGATTTAGTTCTTGTAATAAAACAAATATGTATGCAAATTAGCTGCATGTTATTTGATGAATATTAATTAAAAAATCTTTGAAATTAAAGGACAAAATTATTTATTATTACTTATTTTCAAAAAATTAATTTCATTTTTGAAATTGAATTTGGGATTTTGAAATTAAAGCATTGATAGAAATGATTTAAAATATCCTTTAGAATATTTGTTGTTGATATCTTTGTTCAAATTTGTGTAATATTATTAACCTTGATTATTAGAAAGTATATCTTGAGAAATTGCAGTTATTGTAGCTGTAAAAATCAATCATCAGAAAGTATTCATCAGAATAATGACCTCTTGTAAAGATTATTGTTCAGAATGTATTTCAGAATAATGACCTCTTGTTTTGATTTATATTTTTGGTTTCAGAAATTCAATGTATCTGTATAAAATAATTCAATAATTTGAACTTAATGTTGCTCATCTATTTCAACTAATATGTTGTTTCTATTATTTCTCACTATGATAAAGTAAAAACCAGGAAAAATTAAAAAACTGACAACTCTAAATGAGTAATCTAATGAAAAAGGGTTATTTGGCTAGTTTGATAATTATCTGAAGTATTCATTATACATATATGTACTTGTTTAGAATGGGAATAAATAATAATTACCAATTACATGCCATTTTTTTTATCTATATATGTTTTGACTATGTATAAGATGATTTAATTTTGTGAGTGACTAGAAACTTTTTGGCATTCAATAAATTGTGAGTTTTTCGAATATCCCTAACTGTTTTAAAAAAATTGTAAAAAAAAAAAAAACCTCCCAATTTTTCATTTCAATATGGGAATAAGAAACATTTTATGTTGAGATAATGTAGTATGTATAGTAATAGAAAGTAACAAAATATAAAATAAAAGAATAAAAAAAATATCAAACTTTAGTGATGAGCAAGCATGTTAAATTACTCACAAATGTATTCAGTATGATGAAAAAACAGTGAAAATTTGTTAAAATTAGTGGTTTTATAAATAATTTTAATAAATTTTAATAATTTTTTTTATTTAACAAACATCTCATTGTGGCCGGCGCAATTATAACATAAAGCTTACGAAAGTTGAGGCACAGAATACTACAGTGTTCTTAATTAAATCCTAATAATAAAAATAAAAGAAAGTACCACATAAAGGTGACAAAAGAAAAAATTGAAGGGGTTAGCATAAATCTAAAATTAGAAAATACTGGGTTTTTTATTATTAGAACAGGGTACTCCATATCTTTCTATTGACAGCTAATTTTGATAGTTTTGTCATTTTTTTTCTTAGATGTTATGAGTAATTTCACAGAACAATTGAAATGTTAAATAGTATTCATGGTGGAAACTACTTTGATGGCCATTTAACTGTATTATTATTATCCATTATGCTAATAGAGTTTACACCTCACTTTTAACCGTTCTTCTAATTATTATGTCGATGAAATGGTCTGTATTATCTCTATTATTATAAATGTGCTGATGAAAAAATTAATTGCATCGAATTTGTCTGTACGATTTCTTTATTTGATGAAAGTTTCAAAAAACTATTCAATATCTAAGAAACATTAGTGAAAGCGTCTAATGAAATAATTTTAAATATCATAATTTTCTCACCTAAAATGTATTTTAAAAGTGTATACATTTGAATTACAAAAGTAATTTGTATTTTGGAGATTTCATGTCCCAGAAAAATACAAAATATAAAAATGTTCCAAAAATTCTGGAATTTGCAATATGTAAGTACAAAAGATGGCCGATTGAAGGCGCTTTCTTATTCGATTCTTGTTTGCTTGCCAAGATCTTTCTCTCGATGTCCAGACATTGTGGTTTAAATTTCAAGAAAAAGATATCCGGGTGTGATTAAGGTGCCATGTACTGTAATGGAGATTTCTTCAGGGGGAGGATTTTCACAGTCCTGAGGAAACTGATTAATTTCCAGAAAGAGGAAGCTTATTATTATTTTTTTTAATTATTTCTACTGTCTTTCACCACTTTGGAAATTTTTGTTCCGTAAATAGAAAAAAGATTTTATTTGAAAATTCTACATTCCATTCTGACTATTTGTGTAGAACAGTGAACACGTGCTTTGTGTTTTTCTATGCCCGTTTCTTTTTATTTTCACAAAATGTATGCTTTTTCTCAAAATTATGGTGCACTGAAATTTGCTAATGTAGGGTTGCTTTTTAGTTGAAGATGTATATCATCATTGGCGCCAACTTGCGAAGAATAAATGTCGCCAAGGTCTTTTTATGTGATTTTAAGAAATATCATATTTACTCTCAATGTGTATTTCTGTTGATGAAAGATGCTTGAAATAAAACTTATAAATTATCATTCATTTCAATTCGCAATGAATAAACATTAATTAATATAAGTGAAACTGTCCCAGGATAAAAGATTTTTTTGTCATCCTTAAATAGTTGTTAAAACATTCTATTTTTTGGTGCCTTAAATGAGAATTAAAGTTTTTTTTTTTTTTTTTTTTAAAGATACTTAAGTAATGTTTTCTCTTTCAGATTAAGCGATCTTGTGAGTATAGAAAAGAATTCTACAGCATAACTGCAACCATACTATCAAGTACAAGATCTAATTCAAATTTATAGTGATTTTTATTATTATTATTATTATTTTAAGTCTTTTTAATACTAATAAACGCTATTATGGAAGATAATGATAGATTTTTAATATAAAAAGATCAACATTTATGGAGTATTTCTTTTCTGGTATTCTGGTGAAGTTGAAGAAACGGTGTTCGATATTATCTGGACGAACTGGTTAACTGGAATTTTCGTATTATCACTTTTAATTTTTTTAATTGGGAGGTAATCTGAAAATTTTCATTTAAAGATAGCAGTTAGAAATACTTTCTTCTTGTGCAGTTAAAACATTCTTCCTAAGTATAATTTAAGGGTGCCGAGAAATATTCTTAACTCAGGTGGATTTCGCTGTACAGAAATGGCCACTGAAGTGTACGACAAAGTACCTTCAACAACGCATCTTCTTGGTAAGCACTCTCTCGTTCGCAACCACAAAAAAGCGTTGCACGTGCGATGTATGCGGTAAAGCTTTTGTCCGCATGCATAACTTGAAGGTGCACTATCGAATCCATACGAAGGAAAAACCTTATTTCTGTGACATGTGTCATAAAAGATTTTCACGTAAAGATAATTTAAAGATTCATTATCTTATTCATATCGAAGAAAGACCTTACGTTTGTGAGATGTGTGGTAAAAAGCTTTTCACGAAAGTGTGATTTAAAAAACCCATCATTATCGTATTCATACGGAAGAAAAAGCCTTACGTTTGTGAAAAGTGCGGTAAAGGCTATTCACTGAAAAATGATTTAAAAACCCATTGTCATATCCACGTGGAGAGAAAATCCTATAATTGCGAAATGTGCTGTAAATGTTTTTCCCGAAAATTCGATTTAAAAGCCCATCATTATCGTGTACATACTAAAGAAAAACCCTTCGTTTGCGAAAAGTGTGGTAAAGGCTATTCACTGAAAAATGATTTAAAAATCCATTATCGTATTCATACGGAAGAGAAACCCTATAGTTGTGAAATGTGCAAGAAAAGTTTTTCAGATAAACGCAATTTAAAGAAACATTACCGTATTCACGCAGAAGAAAAACCTCACATTTGTGAACTGTGCGGTAAAGGTTTTTCACAGAAAATTAATTTACAAGCCCATTATCGTGTTCATGTGGAAGAAAAGCCCTACGTTTGTGAAATGTGTGATAAGGGCTTTTCGCAGAAAAAAGTAATTTAAAAACCCATTACCGCGTCCACACGGAAGAGAAGCCCCACATTTGTGAACTATGCAGTAAAGGTTTTTCACGAAAATGTGATTTGAAAAACCCATCATCGTATCCATACGGAAGAAGTGCCTTTCATTTGTGATGTGTGCAGTATGGCGTTTAGACATAAAAGCAACCTGGATCGGCATTGCAAGCATACCCACTCATCCCAAGAGCTCTAGACGTTGGATGGATCTCATTGGATAGTCATGTGTTGTAACAGGTTAACTGAAAGGTTCGTAGGCTGACGCATAGATTGTGCTACTAGTATTAAATCCATATCATTTTTAGTTAGCCCTAACCTTCAAAAGACGCGTGTATAAATTTTACAGCTGTTGCACTGTTAGTATGGGCGTTATAGCATTTTTAGTGAAGCAACTTTTGTTAGTTTGAAAAAAATTGATAAAAGGAATTTTCGTGTGATAATAAAGCATTGCTTTTTGGCGAAAAAAAATACTGTTGAAGCCAAGGCTTGGCTTGATAAACATTATTCGAGACTTTACACCAGGAAAATCAACCGTAGAGAAGTGGTTTGCTAAATTTAAACGAGGCGAAATGAGCACCGAGGACGATGCACGCAGTGGACGCCCCAAAGAGGCTGTTACCGACGAAAACATCAAAAAGTCCACAAAATAACTTCTGATAACCGTAAAGTGAAGTTGATTGAGAGCTGAGCTAAAGATATCAGAGGAACGTGTTGGACATATCGTGAATGAATATTTGGATATGCGAAAGCTCTGTTCAAAGTGGGTGCCGCGCGAGCTCACAATCGACCCAAAACAACAACGAATTGATGATTCTAAGCAGTGTTCGGAGCAGTTCAATCGTAATAAACCCGAATTTTTGCGTCGATATGTGACAATGGATGAAACATGGCTCCATCATTTCACACCGGAGTCCAATCGACAGTCAGCCGAGTGGACTGCACGATGAACACTAAAAATGCTATAACTTCACTAAAAATGCTATAACTCACATAGTAATAGTGCAACAGCTGTCAAATTTTATTTATTTAGTCTTTTGAAGGTTAGGGCTAACTAAAAATCATATGGATTTAATACTAGTAGAGCAATCTATGTGTCAGCCTATGAACTTTTCAGCCCACCTGTTAAGCAGAATTTTTTTTTTTTTTTTTTTTAATTAAGAACGTCGATCAACTTTTATTGTAATTTTAGTCTTCATCTTCACTTCAAGTATCTTGATTCTAAGTTTGTATTTTTTTTTTTTACTGGTGTCGTAATTAAAAAGGAAATATGTATAAAAGCATTTTTCATTCATTTCTCTTTTAGGGTGCAGCTGTTCACTCTAATATATGGTATTAAAAAAAATATATATATGGGATGCACTTTATACAGTATGTTTATTTTTTTTTTTGAGGGTTTACAAAAGACAGTATTGCCCTTAGGATAGCAATATTTACTACATAAGTAGAATAATTTTTTATATAAAATAGCCAGCATCCAGAGATTAAACAATGAAGAATTTAATTATATTGAAATAAATAATAAACTTTTAAATAAATGTTAAATAATTAAAAAATAATAGTGTGGTTCAGTATTCATTAAAATAAAATTATTAAAAGCATTGCATTTTTATTTACAAATGTTAGTAAATGTTTGAAGTTGTCAGATGGATATAGAAAAACAAATTGATGTTGATAGGAGGAGTATTAAAATTGCATTTAATTTAAAACGAAATATAACAATATCATAATAACGGCATATCACAATTTGCTGTTTTTTATTGGTCTTCCTGCTGGATTGAAGTCCACGTGCTTTCTCTTATTGCTGATTAATACGGAGATCCTTGGCCACTCGCAGGCCTCCAGCTGAACAATTGTTAAATATTGAAATATAGCGGTGGTCTCATGCCCTTTGAGTTAATAAGAGATAATTAAATTCCTTTTTTAAAAGGAATTATTTATTTATTAAAATTATAAAATAAAAACAAAAATTTGGAAAGAAAAAGAATTCAATGGAGTGTAGATGTTGATGAAATCAGTTATATATAATGGAAAAATGAAACAGAAAAAAGTGGAAAAGAACAAAAAAGTGGAGAAAAATAGCTAAGAAGAAAAGCGAATTTTTTTCGTCTAGACCAGGGGTCTCCAAACTACGGCTCGCCAGTGTCATCAATCCGGCCCGCAACAGCGAATAGCTTATTGTTGCTGTAATAAGTTAGATAAAAAAAACCACAGAATGATAATAACTCGGTTTTATTTAATTGCTGGGTAAAGCTTAATGACAAGCATAATACGCAGAAAATTTAACTTAAGTATAACAAATAACTGAAATTAATACCACTGACATTGTAAACTAGAGAACATCCCGCGGTTACCCTCGGTAGTTATGTAAAGAGTAAGTAGTTAAGTAAAGAGTATCGCATATGTATGTATATCGATGTTTGGGATGTATATATCCTGAATCAAACGTATGATTTTTATACTAAAAATCCCCCAGGAACGGAATAGTCTAGAAATTATAGATAATGGCAGAAAAAATTTAAATGGTCTTGGCCCTTGGTACTTACTGGAGTAAACAGTATGGCTCTAAGGCTGAAAAGTTTGAGACTCCTGGTCTAGATTCCTAGACTCTCTAAATCAATGGGTAATAAATCAGTTAGACGGGTAATTGTTAAAATAATAAATCAATTAGAATTGTTGTTGGGCAATAAATCAGTTAGAGCAGAATAAATGGATGAAACAGAGGAGCAATGCCGAGGACCTTGTGCAATTGAAAGGAGAAAATCATCAGGGTTAGAATTAATTTAAAATATTTAGAACAGTGCAAGGTCTCTTGCCATGTTTGCGAAAAGAAATATCATAATCATAATTTTGTAGAGTATTTAAAACTGGGTTATTGATGTTTCGCATATGATTATAGAATTGAGTTGAAATTTTATGAACAAATTGCCTTAAACTTGTAATCGAGAGAGAGAGAGCATCTATTATCATCGTTACGAAAGTACTAAGGTGAATTTGTTACCGTTCTTTGTTTTCAATGATTTCGAAATTAGTACTTGCAACAGAACCCCCAACTGGGCTTGTATAAATTAATACTGTATGAAGATATATATATATATTTTAGTATTTTGTGATTAAGAGATAAAGAAGAGTTTCTATTGATTAAAGGATAGAGAATTCTAAATTGAGTATTGAATTTATTTATAAGGTTGTAGATATGCGATCTATAGTCAAGTTTACTATCAAAAATAATTCCTAAGTACTTAGTTTTTAGACCAGATGATACAATTATTATAGATTTTAATATTAGGTGGGTTATAGGATTTTTTACAAGTGAAAATAACTGCTTCGGTCTTGTCTACATTTAATTTTATCTTCCAGTTAATGAACCAATTTTCTGAATCAATGATGTAATTTTATGAATTTTCCTGGATGTTGCAAGTTTTTCGACCTTGCGTTGATATTGCAGTGCAGTAGTCAACATACAGATTAATTTTGATATTGTTCTTTTGCGGAATATCGTTGATAAAGATATTGTAGAGGAAAGGACCTAGAATAAATGAAATGAGGCTACTTGCCTACTGCGACAACAAAGTGTCTGTCTGAAAGAGTTACGAATTATTTGAATTAAATGAGAGAAATTGTAAGAGATTATTGTAAATCAATTAATAATGAAAGACACTTTAGTGATAGGAGTTTCAGAGGTTTGATAAGTATTAATAAATTTAGTGATAGTAGACTCAACGAGATTTTCAGTATCATGATTATGGATATTGTTCTCAAGAAACTTTCCTGAAGGCTGTTAGCTAAAACCTCAGCTTTTACTGTAAGTGGTGGCCAGCGAATTGTTAGAGTCTAGGGTTCTAATGTGGGTACGTTTATGTTTAAATGCCCTGGGGTAAGATTAGAAAGAACCATCTTTACAGTTTGCAGGCGTCTATCCCAAGTTTCATGATTATAAAGATCAATATATATTTATAATTAGTTTTTTTGGGGATCACGTAAGATTTGTCATATTTTACGTGAATGATTACGGTTAATAATTAAGGTTTTAATATGCGGAGGAAGATAACTACGGTTGTTAATAGTAATTTGTTTCGAGACTGCATTGTACGAATCAGTAATTATTTTCGTCAAATTTTCAGTAATCATCAAGTTCAGCAGCGTTGTTAAGTTTATGAGCAAAGTTATTAAATTAGAGTCAATTAAAGGAGAAAAATTAATCCAATAATAATGATAATTAATTCTAACATTGCTGCTACTAGAGATAGTAGGATAAGAAAGGTTAAATTTAATAATTGCAGGATTATGATATGAGGAAAGCTCATTAAGAGAGGCAATGGTGCAGTTAAAATGAAAGATTTTCGTGACTGCAAAGTCAATGGTAGAGGCAGAATAATCACTAAATCTTGTAGGAGAGTTAGGAGCTAAAATATCAAAATCAGAGTTATGGGCATAAGCAGCTAATTGTCTACCAATGTTATTTCTATTGTAACAACCCCACTGAGTATGCATAGCATTAAAATCATCAGCCAAAATGGTGCTTCTACTATAGGAAAAATTAACATTTAGATCATGAATAAAATTAGAGGAAGCAGCAATATTTGGAACATAAACAGATGCGACTGTCAGAAAAGAAAAATTTGGAAAACTGATTGATACAACAATAGTTTTAATTACATAGAGAATTGGAGAGGAAACATGACCATGCGGAATTCTATTCTTAATTAAAATATCAGAGACAGGATTCTATGATCCGTCATTACGATAGAAAATGTAACCAGAGAAATTAATAGAGTGATCAGATTTTAAAAGCTT
Organism: Caerostris extrusa; assembly: GCA_021605095.1. Taxonomy (NCBI): domain Eukaryota; kingdom Metazoa; phylum Arthropoda; class Arachnida; order Araneae; family Araneidae; genus Caerostris; species Caerostris extrusa. Next base: position 18,040 of record BPLR01001723.1, read on the forward strand.
TCCTGAAGTAGTACAGTGTCCAGATTATAAATAAAGAAAAACAGCAAATTCAAAAAAGTTCATGAATAAAATTAGATTAGTGTATTACTTAAAAAAGTAAAAATACAAGCATTCCAGTAGCAAATGCAAAGCCCAATAGCCTATTAAACTATTACGAAGTATTTGGAAGAGACGCCAGACCATTAACAAATTCCTGGAGTTTATCTACTTTAGTTTCAGCAGTACCTATGTTTTGAATAAGGCCATCAAGACCATCCAAAGTAAATACAGAGTTCCTCTCATGAGATAGCTAGCTTTTTGAAAAATCTGAATGTCATCAACACGTATTAATGAATTCAATTGAGATTGTGGATTATGAATAGGGATATTAATAGTTTGAGGTTGAGAAATTTTGAGTACTGCAGCAAAACTTAAGTTATCAGTAACCTGTCTGGTAGCATTCAATTTTGAAATAGTATCTTGTCTATTGAATTTACATTTATTTTTGGGAATATTTTACAATTCCTCCATGCGGTAAAAGTTAAATTTTCAATAGACTTAACCATAATAGGAGACATTTTAACAGTAGTAACATTAATATCAACATCATCTACACTACTCAATTTTTGAAATTTATTATTGAATTTTAATTTATTATCGTTGCTATTACCATTAAGATTAGCATTATAATAAGTTTTGGTTGTTAATTTTTTATTAGGAAATTGAAATCCCTCATTACTAAGATTATAAGAAGTTAAGTGATTAGCATTGCATTTTGGTTTGATACTATTGGTTTTAGAAGGTGTAGGGCATTTGTCAAAGAGCATGAGTTTAATTTTTTTCTTTGTTGAATCAGCATGTCTATCAGGCACTGTCTCATCTGATGATGGCCTTGAGCAATATCTTGAACAGTTCCGTTCCAGTCGTGGCCAACGGCCTGTTGCGTTTCTAGCATTTTTATATCAGTCTCAGTAGTAGTAATTTCTTGACATATTTTTCTTTTTCAATATAAGAAATCTCATTAGAACTCTTCGAGGGTACTTCCAAAAGGTCACTTGAAAAGGACGGTTCCCCTTCACGCCTTCTGCTTCCATCTCATCCATCAAACGGAAACACGTTTACTCACGCTAAAACCTGTCACCTTTTCCACGTGTATTCTCCTTCGCCCCCCCCCCCTCCATTTTACTTACACTCAACTCAATATATAAGTGACACCACAAAATTTCACAAATAAATAAGCATTATGGACTAGAAACTACTACTTTTATATGCTCTCTTTTTTTCATTCATACATTTTTTTATCCTATGAAAAATATTTTGGGGCATAAACTTTTACTATGGTTTAGTTTTTTTTTTTTTATTTGAAAATTTTTCTATAGAAAAATTTATGGTTACAGCTGTTGGAGCATTGTCCAAAGTCTAAAATATCCCATCCAGCCTTCAAGAGAAAACTAGAATTAAACATTCAGAACAATTTTGTCGTTAAATACACCTTATAATGTATTATGAACATTATGATCAAAAGGACAAATTTAAAGATCTCAACCATTATTATAAGTGCATACATATAATTTTTAGATAAACAATTACATTGTTAATTAATTTTTAATGCATTTACGCAAGAGTAAATAATATTCATTCTGAACTATCATCAAATAGACCATGCACTATTACCATTAATAAAAAAGATTAATTAAAATATATTCTTATTAATATCGTAAAACATATTTTTGTATGGAGGAAGAATTATAAACCTATACCCGTAATAAAGACAGAGCCACATGGCAATACTTGTCTCAAAATCTTATCTTTAAATACAAACATTTTTTTGTTTAGTAAAAAGTGATCATCATTGTTGAATAAAGATGTCGAGTGCCTGAACGCGAAGCGTTCATCTACTCAATGGTATGTGAAGGCAGTAGGAAAGAAAAGTCACGATAAATACATAATAGTAATCGTATGATTTGAGAGAAAAAAACAAGAAAGTAAGAAAAATGTAAATCATCGGTGATGAAAACGTAACAAGAAATTTATGATCAGTAAACATGCGTTGAAGTAAAATATCTAAAAAGCGATAAGTGAGCAGGAAATTATGGTGGTTTGAGGCTTCGTGATAGTTTACATCTATTATTTAAAAATATATGTTGTAACGTAACGGCTGATGTTTAGTTGGAGTACCGAGGGTAACCCTGTACCTCCATGTCAATAATTTATATTTTAAAGTCACATATGTTTAGAAATCAAAATATTAAAAATTTGTAAAGAAGAAAATTTTATAGATCACATGCTCTGGAAAGAAATATATGTCGTCATATTAAGAATTTTGGGGTAGGTTCCAGTTTTTTTTTTTTTTTGATAATTTTTTATTAAAACTAAAATGCCTTTGTGCTACTAAATATTAGAAAAAAAAGGAGTTAATTATCCTATTATCCAAATTTAATTTAGAATCAATACTTTGAGTTTTTTTTATTTATATAATTTAAATCAAATGACTATATGTTTGTAAACTTATCCAAAGCAATACAACTCAACTCAGCGTTACCATTTTAGATTCGAAGTGAATGCATGCTAAATGCATAACATCATAAACATGCGATCGCTAATGTTTCTGTTATAAAGTAAGAATTTTTCGTTGTGAGATTACAATTTATCGTTTTTCAGTGTTTCTTTCATTTAAATAAATAGAGTTAAAGCAGCGATAGCTAGCATAAAGCTACAGTCAAGTACATAAACCTTGTGCTTGTTAAGCTTTTAATTAAAAAAAATTTCCATCATTAAGAAGTATCAAATCATCCGTAAAACATGTCGTCTGCTAACGAGCTACTAGATGTTTTAAATTGTAAAATAAATTTTACGTCCTCAGAAGGAGTTTATGAAGGGTTATTACTGAAGTTTTCACGAAATTGGGAACAGCAGCTGTCTCAAAAACATACTTACTACCAGACAGAGATATGTTCGGAAGAATTATTTTACCATTTAGAGAAATTTCGGATATAAAAGTTTTAAGCCGACCTATTCCCGCCGACAAACAGATAAGCGAAGAAAAAGAAGGGAGATCCCACGAAGATGCTTTCGGACATTTTCCAAAGGAACTCGCATATCTAGCGGACCTAGATGGTGGAAGTGATATTGAAGATGACCCGTCTCAGAATGAATATGAGATAAAACTATCTCCTCATCTGTCTCATTTAATCCCAAATGATTATGCAATTTTGGATCGTTTGGACAATGATTTCAAAACAGCCATCAGGCACATCAAAGAACAAGATTGTATTGGAGTATCTTTAGAAGGGCCTAAAATAAGCCGTTCTGGAGTATTGACATGGCTTTGCATATCTTCAAAAGCATGCAACTTTTTATTTGATGTTGTGGCATTGGGCAAATCAGTTTTTTCAAATGGCCTGAAATCCATCCTAGAGGATCATAGAATTCTCAAAATTTTCCATGATTGTCGTTTCGCTGCTGACTGTCTCTATCACATATACAATGTTCGTCTAGTAAACGTTTTTGATACTCAGGCTGCTGATTCATTAGCCCTAATGCAGCAGCAGAAAGATTGCAAGATTAAGAAGGAAGTCAAATCACTTGACAGTTGCTTAAGTTACTATCTGGAAATTCCTGAGGAATTTTTATATGGTTCAATTCGATTAGTTGAGGATAAAAAAAGTGACTTTTTCCACAAACACCGTCCAATTGCACATAAAATACTTGATGTATTAATAAAGAATGTTGCGTATTTGATGCTTCTCAAGCAAGAAGTTGAAAGAGCATTTCAGGTCCCTCTGCAGAGGGCTTTTGATGTCTATCTTCATTGCATTCAATGTGCTACTGATCGAGAACTCATCTTGGTACCTCCTGTTGCACATGAACTTCCTCAGGATTTATTAATAGAAGGTGTGCATGTTGTTCGATACCGTGATTATGTGTCTATACCTCCTCTTGTCTCTTCTGGCCCACCATATCGTGAGATCAAAGACCCTGGCAAGAAATATGTAGAAATTATAAATAATGTTAAAAACCAAAAAAAAGATAACATTTCACAAGATTTTGCACATAACCATACAGAAATTAACAGACAAACCGTGTCTAAGGTTGTGTCAAATCAAGACTTCCAAGGTGTTAAACAGTCATCAAATCCATTTTTAAAGAAACGGAATTGGGATGAAATTGCAAATAAAGTGAAAGAAAGCGAGCATTTGTTATCTGGTAAAAATACCAGTAACCTTATTGAGAAATCTCAAAATTCTGCATTTCGTACTGTAATTGGCAATAATTCTAAACTATCAGAAGAAGAAAATACTGAATTAATGGATATGAAAACTAAAGATTCTTCCATGTATTTTCAATCCATGCAAATGTTAAGAAAATACAAGGCTGCTCAAAGCATGCCAGAACATCATCTTTCTATTGCTGATCAAACTAGACCTGCTGTTACAGAATTGACATCTAAGCCCAAAGAAATGGGACGAATTTGTTCTAGTACTGTGCTTCCTTGTAAAGATATCAGTATAGCTGTTTGCAATTCTAACACTGTTTCTAAGAAGATTGATTCTGCAATGACAGAAAAAGAAAACTTTGAACCTGCATTGGATTTGAATGCTAAAAATAATCCTGCTACTAATACTAACAAACTATCAGCTTACAAGAATAGTAATTCTGCAAGAGACTTGTCAGAGTTAATTTCAAAGCATATTAATTTGATAAAGAGACAAAGTAACTCTGTAAGAAATGCAGAAGCTGAGAATGGCAACTGTAATTCAGGAGAATTTTTAAGCAAAAATCAGAAATCAAAGATCTCACTGTCTATGATTCATGAACAAAGATGTCTATCAAACTCAAACTCTTTGATAGGTCAAAATGAAAAGATAAAAGTGACACTAACGGAAAGGAGGAATGGCACTGACAGTGATTTTCAGCAAATTGATTGGAGCATTCTACACAAAGATTTACCTCCTGATTACAGTATTGATACAAATAAAAAATGCAGATTCATTCCAGGATAAGTAAAATGTTGTTTCTGAATTATGTATATTATTGTGAAGGCTTATTTTTCTTTAAGATAAATATCTGTTAAATATTTAGCATAAATATCTCACATTTGTCAAAATTCATATATTGCCAAGTTTTATTGATATTATTTTATTATTTCAAATCTTTATTTGAATATATTTTATTGAATTTTATGTATTGATGAAAAAAAGAGTAGTATTTACGCTGAGTGTATATAGATGTTTTTGTAAGACACTGGTCATATTTGTATATTAGTACTCAATGATGATGTAGTGCCTATTTTTATCTGAATTAGTACTAAATACACTTCTCACTGTGATACTTTAATCTAAATGTTTTTAGATATAGAAATGTTTTTATCAATAGAAATATTGCTTTGTAAAATTTCATTTGTACATGAATTTGAATATGAATTTCTGCAATATAAATGCTGTCTAAGTTCCAAGTTTTTACAACTTATATGACAAATATGTTGGAAAATATGATATTAATTTTTTTTTTTTATAAATGTTCAGATGAATTTCTTTGCTGAAATTGCATTAACTCAAATTAAAATTGGAATCTATTCAAGTAATAATTTTTCTTGAAAAAAAATTTGTGCAGGAATGTACGATTAATATTTCATATGTGAAAACTTTTTAATGTGAACTGGATGTGACAAGTTTTATAAGTGAACAACATATGTTCACACAAAACAGCATATCAGTAAATAAATTTTTTAAGTTGCTTAAGAAAAAAATTCCACTGTGGAATTATTTTTCTGCCGTTTTTTTCTTTTTAATCAAATTGTCTCAAAAGTTGTCTCATCCATATCAAATTGTCTGAAGAACGGAAGAAAATTTGCAGATGGATCTGAAGTGGTAATTTCATATAGTTAAAATTTTGATGTATTCATTATCAATAGTATATAGATAATAGTACAATTAAAATCTATTATTATTGTTAGGATGTATGACAATCAAATAATTTACTTGTTTTTAGATCAAATATTCGTTTTAATATGGATGAAACTGCATTATACATGTTGATGGCAAATTATTACGTAATTTATTTTTTACTATTGTGAGGCACATTTAAATTTGTATTCCGTATTACATTAAAAATAATGTAGTTAAAAATATATGTCAAAATCAAATGCTTATAAAAATTTGCATTGCCATATTTTACCCTTTTTGTTAAAATAAATACTGTATCCCAGTTTTGGCCACCCCAGCTTTAAATATTAAAAATATATTTATAATGTATAGTGCCTTGGTTGTTTTTGGCAGTGATGGTGCAATTCACATACAAGTGCAAAACAATAATTGCAAAACAATCGGCTTTTTTTTTTTTTGAGCTGTTTTAATTTGATTCATTGCTAAATTAACAATGTGTTGTTTTTTTAATTTCAAAATATTTACTTTATGTATTTTTATATTTTATTAAAGACTTTTACTACTGAAATTAAAATTGATTTTTTGAAGCATTAATGTTATGTATTTGTATACAATTTTTAATTTTACTCGAGGGAAGTACATGAAAAGCCTCTTTAATGAAATCCTATCACCCTATTTTTATTGAGAAGAAATCAAGTAAATATGCTCTGAAATTTTTTTAAATGGTCTTTGACAAATAAATTGAATTGAAGAATAATAAATTAATAGTAATTTATTATTATTTATTAGATAAGTAGACAAATAATTATAAAAGATTTAGATAAATAATTAAAGGATTTTTAGATAAATAATTAAAAAAGAAAAATAATACACTTTTATAAAATATTATGCGCAATTGTGTCACCAACAAATTAATATTCTTTTTATGCTTCATGTATATAGTATTTAGTACATTTAAAAAAAACACAATACAAAATAATAACAGTTGTGTTAAAATTCTTAATTTTGGTTTTGTAATTTTAAGTATTTTATTAATATTATCATTTTTTCAATTTCTTCAGTTAATTTTTCAATGTCTTCCATATTAACCGTCTCAATGTATAGTCCTCCCTAAGATGTATTTTTTTACTTTTTTTTTATGCCAATGTTTAATTTGTTAATATTAATATTTTTTTGTAATGGGTCTTTAGTAAAGGTGGATGTTTTATTATCTTCTATAGGTTTGATCACTATAGATTGGTCCCTAATTTTTCTATTTAAGTTTTTATCTTTAGTTCGTTTTTGTTTGTTAAGGTTGGTTTCACTATCTCTGAGAAGGAGGGTTTTCTTTCTATTAACTTTTCTAGTTCTCCGTTGGCCCCAAGGAGAGTGTAGATACTTTTCTCTTGTACATGAACGATTTCCATAAGTTCAGCCCACAAATCCCGCATATGCCGCTTATTTTCCCCCTTTAGTCGCGCGTGATAAGTCATGTCCATTAATTCTCTGTATATTTTACTAGCTTTTTAATATTTTCGTTAGCTTCCTTTTCATCCATCCCGAATCTATGTATTAGTTCTGGTTCATAGGTTATTTTCAGTCATTTTTTAAGATTAAGTTTTACCCTTACTAGTGTTAGTAAGAAATGCCCGTTTGGCCGTATAAATAATAGAGTTTTTGTATACCGTATTTCGGACGTCCATTAGCTTTTTTTCTTCCAAGCTATCTGTAATGATGTTTCCTATGAGCAAGCGCGCTAGGGAGAAAAAGCTAACGGACGTCCGAAATACGGTATGCAAAAACTCTAATACGTGGACCGGCCGGGACCACGAGGAGGTAAGGCACCGAATATAACGGTAAGAAATTTTTTACGAAAAAGGGAAAACAGTTAAACGCGGTTGACAGGTGATAGACTCTTGGGCCGTTGTCACTGTCAAAGAAAAAAGGGTCAAAAACACTCAAAAATTTCTATCACTTCGGCCCCCGGCCCCTTTCAATTAAAAATTAGCCCTCTTCTCCCCCACAATACTACCCATGGCAAAATGACTATCGATTTCCAATTCGGCAAGAAAAGTTAGCTTCTCATAATCTATCGCTTTCGGTTCTTGCACAAGACAGCTTTTTACGGATAGGAAAGCAGCATTTTCCTTAAGATTTTCCAACCATTGCTAGTCCCTGCGTTGTCAAACACTGCAGTGGCAACTTCTGTTACTGCATCATCTGATACCGCTTTTTTCGTCTTCGACAGCTCTGATTTCTATCGATTCAGTTTCCTCGAAATTTTTTATCATGCCTCTCAATGCTACATTAGACATTGGACCTATACATAAATTATGAATACCATGAAATTAAAAAAATAGTACCATGTATTTACATATTTAATAAATAATTAATAATTTTCTCTCATACTTTTTATGCGAGTCATGTTGTATTTTTATTTGTTTATGGTAAAGCTGTGGAAAGATAATTATTAAACTGGAATTGTACATAAATGTATTAAACATCATACTACTTAAAAATTTAATATGTTTCATTACAAGTGTATTACAAAAATTATATATTTTCTAAGATCCTTTTTCTTTAATAACATTTTCCTTTTCCTTTATAACTTTAAAAATAAAATAAAAATAAAACTGAATATTATTATGTGTAATTGTGATAACTTCATTCTTAATAATAATAAAATTCAATAATTTAAAATGTCAATGATCCGATAAGTATTACATTACATAAACAAATTAATATGACATCTTAACAAAATTTAAAATGTAGAATTTTTAAACTTATCTCTTAAGAAGTACTTAATTACTTTTTGTATTCATATAATTAATATTTCAAAATGGATAATTATCTGTACAATAAGTAATTCTACTTATTAATAGGTGGACTGAAAGGTTCGTAGGCTGACACATAGATGGCGCTACTAGCATTAAATCCATAGGATTTTTAGTTAGCCTAATGTTCAAAAGACACGTGTATAAATTTGACAGCTGTTGCACTATTAGTATGTGAGTTATAGTATTTTTAGTGAAGCAACTTTTGTTAGTTTGAAAAAATGGATAAAAAGAATTTCGAGTGTTAATAAAGCATTGCTGTTTTGGCAAAAAAAAAAAAAAAAAAAAAAAATACTATTAAAACTAAGGCTTGGCTTGATAAATATTATTAGGACTTTGCACCAGGAAAATCAACCGTAGAGAAGTGGTTTGCCAAATTTAAACGAGGCGAAATGAGCATCGAGGACGATGCACGCAGTGGACGCCCCAAAGAAGCTGTTACCGACGAAAACATCAAAAAGTCCACAAAATAATTTCTGATAACCGTAAAGTGAAGTTGATTGAGATAGCTGAGACCCTAAAGATATCAAAGGAACGTGTTGGACATATCGTGAATGAATATTTGGATATGCGAAAGCTCTGTTCAAAGTGGGTGCCGCGCGAGCTCACAGTCGACCCAAAACCAACAACGAATTGATGATTCTAAGCAGTGTTTGAGCTATTCAATCGTAATAAACCCGAATTTTTGCGTCGATATGTGACAATGGATGAAACAGGGCTCCATCATTTCACACCGGAGTCCAATCGGCAGTCAGCCGCGTGGACTACACTTGATGAACACTAAAAATGCTAGATTAGCAGCAGCCTGCCCAGATTAGCAACTGTTACATCAAATCTTGTATAATATCTTTTTCATTTCATTGCATGTCAGTTGTAAAGTTAAACGTGTTATTTAAATTTATAAAACTAATTGAAATCCTAAATTTAAAAAAAAAAATTATAACCAAATAAATATTCTCAAGCTTCATTTCTATTCTCTGCACTTTTTTTTTAATTATGTAATCATTTAGAATTATTTAAGACATTTCAAATAAAATGAAAACAAATTCATACATTAAAATGTCCATTTTAAAAATAATCTGACTTAAATGTATGAAAATACAAATATTATATGTAAATAATAAGTAATGTAATGAAAAATTTAATAAGTTACACAGAAATAAATTTATAAATACATACATCTTTTAATGAAAAATGAGCAGGATAATTGTTTTCTATTGATAAGTTTTAATAAACAATCCATTTGTTACTAAAAAGAAAACTTTCTACACATATGATTATTTGGTGGTATATCTGACTCACATTAGCTAATTAGTTGGTTCGCACGCACGCATGGATAGATGGACGGACTGTCGCATGCACGGACGGACGTACGCACGCACGGACTGACGAACGGTCGCACGTACGTACGGACGCACGCACGCACTGAAGGAACGGTCGCACGCAGGACACCCGGACTGACTGACGGACGGTCACACGTACGTATGGACTGACGGACGGACGCACGCACGCACGGATGGACGAACGTACGCCCACACTGACGGACGTACCACGCACGCACCATCGGACGGACGGAATTTTAAATTTTTATTATCTATTTCTCGGTTATATCTGCTGTAAATAAAAACAAAAAAAATCAACGAAAGTTTTATAGCACAACATGAAAAATAAGAGTATTGTGGAGTTTTCAGATACACCTTTTGCCCAAAAGAAGGGGAAAACTCGTTTTGAAAAGAGGGGAAAAAAAGTGTAAATAGGCTATCTAGAGCCTTTCCTCTTTTATAGTTAAGAGAGATTTGACATTTCTAACTGTAACTGAAATTGATATGTGTTTTGATTGGAATTGAAGTAAGCTTGTTTGGCGAAATTTTTGTAATAAGATTTTACCTGGACTTTTATTGTCTGTGTATAATCAACTTTTGTCAGTATTAGTAACATTCGTGAAAACAGAGTATTCTATTTCTTTAAAAGTGTAAGGTAAATTTAATTTTATTTCGATATATGTGTAAACATCTGGGCGTGGTGCATGATGTGTTGTTATAAATTATTATGCTTATCAAAAATTCAAATTAAAATCTAATTTTTAAACTTAATATTAAAAATATATTAAATCTAAGATTTTCAAATATGCATCGTGTAACTTCATTTAAAATACTTAGTTATTTGGAGATATTAAACTAGTAAATCTAAGAAGTCAGCTCGTTTTTAAAAGAAATAAATCGTAATAAGCTATGTATTTAAATTAATAAAAATATAATTAATCAAATTATTCATATTTATTATTTTGCTTATATATCAATAGTATTGGATTAAAGATTTTTTTAATAATATCATTGGAAATTAATGAAAACTTATTGTAAAAAAAAATGAAGAGTTTGCTGTAATAAAGGAATTATATAGCATGAAATTTGGACTCAGTTGTTAACTCAATTGAAGTTCCTGAAAATAAATGCCTTGAATTTTTGCCCTAGAAAAACTATTTAAAGATATTTATCATATGCATTGTTTTTGCAAGTGTTTATTTTATTGTCAAAGTTGCAAAAATATTCTAAAAAAGATAATTTATCAGTAAAAAGGAAAGTAAATTAAATATGACTCTGAGCTAAAATATTAAGTATTCTTACATTGTTGAAATAAGAATTTACTTCAAAATGTATTTATTCTGTAGATTTTATAGTTTTAAGTTTCTAATGAAAATTATTTTTATTATTATTATTATTATTTTTTCCTGAAATACCTCAAGCTAAAAATTTAAATTAAATAATTTTTTTTGAGCATCTTAAACTTTTGTTACATTGTTTGATGTCATAAATTACAATTGCTCAAACTGCATTATAGTTGTCATTTGTTGAAATAAAAATTGTTTTGTTTTTTTAGATTATTGGAAGATATTGAAAAATGATTGAAGTGACATGTAATGATCGCCTTGGGAAAAAAGTTCGAATTAAGTGCAAGTATCCTTAACAAATATTCAAACATAAGAAATTCATGTGTAACAGTGTTAAATGTTATAATGTTCAATTTACATGTTTCATTATATATTTTCTTTATTTTCTCTGGTTTTCTGTCAGAAATTTTAATTATCATACATTGTCAAAATAATTAATTTATACCTGAATAAATAATAATTTTTATGTGATTTTTAAAAATCTTCATCAAAGTATTCTCAAATTTTATCAAATGCCTAAGTAGTAAATTACAACATTGTTTGAAATGATTTATTTACATTCATCAATTTATTAAAGTGACATTTACATTTCTGAGAAATTTATATAGATTTTTTCAAATCTTATAAGGAAGTTTCATAATAAAAATAACTGAATGACCAAATTAATATAAAAATCATCAATCTCTTATTAATTGTTTTATTTCATCATAAACTATTGCCTCCTTAAGAAATAGTAATAAAAAATATTTCATTTTTTGCGAATATTTTAAAAGGATGAATAAAATGATAATATGAATTAAGAAAGTGATTATGGATTTAAATTCATAAAAGTTATTTGTATTATTCATTTTTTAAAAAAAATTTACCTAAATAAAATTAATTTTAAGATTTCCATTTAAGTTTTTCATACCTGACTAAATTGAAGTATATATGAGACTAGCATTCAGGTTACATTTCCCTTTGTGGTGTGCACTAGTCATGCTTTGAAGAACACACATTTATAGTATGGTGATTGTGACAGTATGTGTCACATTTGCGTAATGAGTTTTTCTCTCTTATGACACAAAAAATGCTTCACAGATACTCTTAAAAGTCCTTGAAAAAAAATTATCTCCCAATTCCATAAAAATGTGAATTGATACACGGACTGACAGAGGCGAATGCGTGGATGGACGGGTCTGCCATCAATTCCATGTAGGCATTTCTATAAAAAAAGTCTTAATTATTTCTAAATGATTTTCATTATTTTACACTATACACAAACTGTTTCAATACAAATGTTTTACATGGAATTGACTATAATCTTTGTATATTAAAAATGAATTTTTGTTTCAAAATATTTTCTATTATATTTATCTTCAAAACCAACTTTTATTATTTGTGCACATGTAATAGAATCTTTAAAATCTATTAATCATTAATACATTTTATAAAATTTTTTGCCATGTGATTGAATGGAATTGATTGTATTTTATTTAAATGATTAAAATATTTCTGATTTTTAAAATAAAAGTGTTTTACTTAATTATATTCAAAGTGAAGATGACACTATTGGAGATCTCAAAAAACTCATTTCAGCTCAAACTGGTACCAAATGGGATAAAATAGTATTAAAAAAATGGTAAGTTTCTTCATGAACTCTGCTAAAGTTTTTGTAATTGAATCTTTTTATGATTAAAATTTTTGATTTTCAATTTAGGTATACAAATATTCAAAGATAACATTACTTTGGGAGATTGTATCCTTTTATATACTGTGATTATTTATTCCAGATTATAAAATTTATGTGACTAAATTTTACGTGTATTTATTTTTTACTTATTAGTAATTTTTACTTATAATCAGTGGATTATATTTAGTGTGTTCATTTATAATCAATGTATTATATATATAAAATTTAAAAAATATGATTAAGGGTTATATACTACAACGTATAATCTGTAGGCAATTTTTTTATTAAAAAAACACCAATAATTTTATTATTGTAATCAAGTTGGTTTGAAATTTCCTTTTCAAATAATATAAATTCAGATTAGTTTTCTTTTAAAAAAAATTATCCCAGTATTCAAAAGTGGCCAACTGGCTAGAGCTCTGGCCTTTGGTACCAGGTTCAAATCTGAGCGGTGGCATGGATGTTTGTTGTGATTCAGAGTCCATGTTAAATAGTAGGTGCTGGTCTTATTAGTCTAAAGTGTGCAAAAATGAGACAGAGCAACAACCAAGCCCAGCATTCAATCTAAAAGTTTCATTTTTTTGCTTTTACTACCAATGAGAAGTGTAAATGTGAAACAAAAGTAAAAATGATTTGAGGAACCAGAAATAATGCCATCTAATATTAAAGTGAACCATGCTTGATATGTTCATTTTTAAATATGAGTTATCTATTACAAAAAGGTAATATAAATAATTAACATGAAGCATAAAAATTAAATTGTTAGCTGCTCTATTATGAATAGTTTGCTTCTCATGTTGTAAGGAATAATAGATTATTTAATATTTAAAATAAAATAAAACAAAAAGATTTTCATGCTAATATCTTTTAATAGTTTTTTTTACTTTGGAAGGAATATTTTTTATTTATAAATACTTCATTTCTATTTAAAATTTTTTCTGAATATTTTCTTACTCTGTTTTTGAGATTTCTGTATTTCCATCACGTTTTAATGTATATTAAGTGCATCGTAATTGTGAATATATATTAAATAAAGCAATGTATTATTCTTAACTTTACATGTGAAAGATGAAATATTATGATGGTATGAATTTTGGAACTGTATTATCAGGTAAAAGCTCTTATATGGGGCTGCAATTGTAAATAAGTTTTCATTATTAAATAAAATAATCTTTTAATAATCTAAAATTTAGTAGATCCTATCAATACATTTTTTAATTGTAATTCCTGTGTATTTATAAATTGTTGAATATTTAATAGCCCAATACACAATAAAGTGTTTAAAGATATCAATTAATTCATGAAAGAAATCTAAAAATTAAGTAATGTTCCATTTTTTTATTTTTTACTATTATAAAATTGTAGATCAATTTGAAATGAAATAAAATACATTAATTGTACATATAATTAAAAGTTTGACAAAAATACAAGTATTTTTCTCAGCTATACTTATTAAAATAATTAACAAAAAAAAAAAAAGTATATTTCTTGAATACAGTTATATTAACAAATTTATTTTGGGCTTAAAATGATTAAAAAAAACATTTTACATTTTCTTTTATCAATACAAATAACAGTATTTAATGCAGTAATAATTCACACAGGCTCTGTTTTTATAAAATATTTTTGTGAAAATGATAATTAAATAATTTTGATAAACCACTGCAATGTATAAAATATTTTTTTTTTTTTTTTACAAATTGATAAAATTAAATTATTAAAACAAGTAGCTTAATTATAAAAATCCAAATTTTTCATACTGAACGTAAAAATTTATTATTGTTTCTTGAATTTTAATTAGTTATAAATATTTTTAGAAATATTAAAAACAAATTATGTTGGAAGTATAAATGTCATTAATTTACACCATATGACTTTGCTTTTATTTTTTACTAATAAATATAACCAGGTGTTTCCATTTTGTTTCTATGTAACATAGTAATGAAATAAAATATAAATTATAATTTAAAAATTAAAATATATTTAATTTGGGATTTTAATATTTTTAAATGAAAAATAGAAATATTTAGAAAAATCTTTTTTTCCTTTATATTCATTTATTATTTCATCATTCTTGGAAGGAAAGGGTTTATAAAAAGTCTGTTGTCAATTTAAGATCTTTTGTCATTTTTATTAAAATTATAAAAAAGTTAGTGATTCTTTTATGAATTACTTTTTAACTTGCCAGCTATTCAGATTACTTGAGAACTGAAAAAAAAAAAAGATGAATTAGAAGATGTGAATCTAGATAAATTGCTATTGTGACATAAACAATATAATGTTTTTATAAAACAATATGTTTTCCATAATTTATAACAAATTGCAGTTTTATGAAATTAAAAGAACTAATTGGCAGATTTTTTCATCTTTGATTACACTAAAATAAATTCAATGAAAAATAATTGATGACTTAATTTTAATTATATTTGCTTTATATAATGAAACATGAAATATAATTACAGTTTGATTGAAATTAATTTTATTTTTTAAAATTCTAAATGTAAAATAATGAATTTATTGGTTTTTATAAACTAAATTTATTTTGAAATATTTAGCTATTCAATTTAAAATACTTTTTGCTGCAATTCTTGATATTAAAAAGAATTGTTAATTTTATATTTTAGATCTAAATAATATGAATAAATTCTGCATTGTGCAAAAACATTCTATGAATATTTTTACTACAGTTCTTTTAAAGAAATTCATCTTTTAACTTCCATTTATAATCTCATAACAAACGGGAATTTTCAGTAAAATCTTCTTCTAATGTTTCTTGTTGTTTGATGCTGTTTTCCTAACGACTCCATTTTATCTGTCAGTTTGAAAATGTTTGTTCAGATACATATTCTATAAATAAGAATATTCGAAATTAATAATAAAATATTGCAAGTAATAGTAGCAAGTATTTATCTAAGCTAAATCTTATACAATAAATGACTTATATTAAAAAAAAAAGTACTATATGTCAATGACATGGAGCTTATTATTAAGCAGGAGTTCAAATTTTATTATCTGGAATAATGTATTTTCACCAAATTGCAATTTTTAATAAATCCACAGTGCTGCATTGAGCGCACTTTAAAATGACGTGTTAAAGTTTTTAAAAAAATCAAATTAAAAAAGCATTACCATATTATTCAACTGTAAAAGATAATTCATTTGAGTTTTTATATTCTGAAACACATTTGGAAGCTTTGTTTCTCCACCAGAAAGATACTCTTGATCCAATTGGTTGATTAGTTCTTTAAGCCTAAACTAATAATTCCAAAAATTTTTATCCAGTTTTAGTGCACATGTAAAAAGAAATTAGTAATGGTTTTTAAATGCATTACTAATTTCTAATGCATTTAGAAAAAAGTATTTACATTTCAAATATATTATTTATCCAAAGGTTAAGAATTTATACAACAGTTGAAGTTGAATTATTTGCTTGGTAACAAATAAATGAATTAAATATGTAGATGTTTACCATATATTAAAATTTTATATTGTCTGAAAAAAAAGAAAATCATGAAATATATACTGTTTTTCTAAAAAGAAATGAAATCTGTATTTCAAAATAAAATAAAAACAAGTAAAATAATTTTATGGACACAGAGGCTTAAGTTTTGGTTCATAGATATTGGCATGGTAACAAAAAATTTGATACCTTATTTTGGACATAAACAGAAACAGTTTAAATATACAAACATTTAAAGAGTATAATTTTTCTAAAAACAAAATTATAATATTACTTTTAAATATTCAAAAATTTAATTAGTTTCCTTTCATTACTCATGTGTTTTTACATTACATAATTTTATCAACATATAAATTTGAATTTAACTGAACAAAAATATCTTAAATCTGCATTAAAGAAAATAAATGAATGATATGAGTGACGCTCATAAAATATGAATAATAAATAGAATAAGCTTCTGCCCATCTTTTTCCTGTGTTCATTTTGTATTTAACGTAATCCAGACAATTTAACTAAATTTTTCACATAGAATCTTTTCAGATTAAAAAGAAAACAAAAATTTTTTATTACCTGTATCATATATATTATAAGAAAAAAATTTTACATATGATCATAAGTAAAATGTATTTACATTAAAAAAAAGCAATACGTAA
>BPLR01001724.1:0-91079 GCA_021605095.1 Caerostris extrusa
ATAAATTTTGATTCTGTACATTCGAGACGATTAATTTAACTTAAAGTGTATGTAGAGTAATCTTTTTAAACATTTTAATTTAATAAATATTACTATTGGTTTGCAGTTTTTATAAAGATATTTTTTTTATCCTTGAGGAATTGTGAATCTGCACACAAATAATATGATTAAATTTATAGAGGTAGTGAATATTTGTGCATTAAATTTCTATTAAAAATTTAGTAGTTTATTAAGTAAACCAAGCAAAAGATAGTTCAAAACAAACAAGCAAATTTCAAATCAAACAAACAAATTTCAAATCAAACAAACAAACAAAATTTGAGGCATCAAGTAAAAATTATCCGACTTTTGATTAAATTGACAGATGTAATGTTAGCGTATAAAGAAAAACGTATAAATTTAAAAGGAATTTAATGTTTTACACAAGATCTATAGCTACGTATTCTACTAATGCGCCACATTACATCACTGTGTCAATAGTTGAGATGTTCCTTTAAGTTTTTGACAGTCTGAAGTTGTGTCACTAATATTTTGAAACAACATTCTTCAAAGCTACGTCTGGGGTGGTTCTCACTTACCTCCTCTCCTTTTTTAGCCAAAAGGCCCATTTTAGCCTCCAAATTTATCACTTGTTCATTTTCAGCAGAGATACTGAAGTTTTCGATTCGGCATCGCTTATAAATTTTAAAATCAACA
The DNA here is from genome assembly GCA_021605095.1 of Caerostris extrusa. Lineage (NCBI taxonomy): Eukaryota > Metazoa > Arthropoda > Arachnida > Araneae > Araneidae > Caerostris > Caerostris extrusa. The sequence continues at coordinate 697 of BPLR01001724.1, forward strand.
CCCAGACTCATGAATTTGATGCATTATTCATAGTAAACAGATGAATAAAGCGCTAACCTATCTCTGATTTTATGTCAGCTGTCATTCGGTTTTGCATGTATTTGTGGTGGCTATTTGCCAACTTTTTCATCAAAATATGTTCAATTAATGAATTAAGCAATTGAGATATTGGTATGCTTGGAGACACCTGGTTTTAGTCACAAAGCGTGCTCTATTGGTAAGAAATCTGGTAATGTCGCTGTTCGAAAAATATTTGACAAGCATAAAGTGAAGCATGAAGCATTTGTTGGGAACTTCTTGCCCTGGATCATAACACCTATTTGTCTGATAATATGAAGGATGACAGCCAGGTGAATATCTCACAAATGTTTTTGATGCATCCAAAGACCGTTCAAAGTGGAATTAATTAAAATAAAAATAATTAGAGAATAATATCACCCACTAATAATCAAATGTCCCTAATACAACTAAATTAATATCAACCAATAAACTTTTTTAAACTGAAACATTAAAAGCTTGCTAATATGATTTGATGTAATTAATTCTCTGATATCCTACCTAATTAGTCCCATCAAAATTAAAAACTAAATCTTACTTGAGCGTTGTGTTCCGCAATAACTAATATTATATCATATTCAATAAACACCTAAACATTATATATAAGACGACAAATTCGTTTAAAGTCCAAAATCTTGTGAGATAAGAGTTCATTACACGCTCTTAAAATAACCAACAGAATAGAGATTAAAATAATTATGTACATAATATAAACTAGATTACGTAAAAAAATTAAATTACAATATTATTATCGTTAAGAGTAAAGGGGGCTCTTGAGCATGGTGAATCAGAAAAATTATTCCAACAATAATCGGCGAATTGGTATTATGTAAATAATACTTAATGATTTAGTAAATTAACTATAGTGTAATGTTCTAATTAATACATATTAGTAAACATTTTTAATCACCAAATCATCAAAGGGTTAAAGTTTGCAAATATATTCTATTTAAAATTTAAAGGCCATTCCCTTAATTGTTTTGGCCATTTGATGAGGATAGAAGATCTTTTCAAGTAAAATATTCTTTTAGTTATTTCTTCTCGTTCCTCCTGTCCATTTCTGCACATTCTCTAGATCTCGCATTTCTCACTGTATTTTTGATCACTTTTTACACCATTGAATTTCACATCCCCCGTCTCTTCTCTCCACGTCGCATCTCTGATTCCAGTTCTTTTTCTCTTCTCTCTGACTATTGTTCACTTCACCACACTCCTTAGATCCTTCCAGTTTTTCATCCCTGTCCTCTCAGTCCCTTTTTATTTCCAGATATCTTTCTCTCTCGTTACAGTCTATCTTCTTCAATCTCCAAGTCTATTTAATTCTCCTTATTGATCAGATTCTCCATTCAGAGGATTATCGCAAGATAGCCATTGGTTTGAGGAGAAAATCTTTGCATTAGTCCCAGGTTGAAGATCCCCTGACCTTCACCCCCCCGGACCCATGGTATTTCGTGCAACCAATCGCTGCTTAAAGATTCATTTTATGGCTTTAGGCCATTAATCAGTCCTGCTTTTTACTACTTTTAAAGCGCCGTTCATTGTGACACACATAAAAAATCCTACAGGGTGGAGCTGTTGAATTGCGCTATCCATACAGATTTAAGGAATTTTTATTACTTTCCCCGCTGATAAATATCTCTATTGCTGATATTTACATTAATTTAATTTAACAAATAATTGCAAATTAAACACATTACAAATTTATACAATTCTAGACAAGCAAATAGGATGTAATGTAAAAATTCAATATAAATAAAAATTTAACTCTGGACAAAATGATGACATGACAAATTGTCAACAATTGTCTACGAATTTTGTCAATCTACAAACAATTCAATTCGTCAGTGATATTCCAAATTAAACGATCATGGCACCATTTCAAACGCATTTGCTGATCTACCCAGGCGTGGGATAGCCAGTGCCACAGGTTCTTCCGGTCATTGGCTTCCCATTTACCAGTAGGATTATTATTGACAATGATGAACCAGGTGCTCTGATTCTCTCTATTCTCACGTTCAGTCATTCTCTAGGTCAACTGCTATCTTCTTGATGTTGTCTTCTATCATGGTCCCATCATTCCTGACAAAATTTCCATTTGATCAATGACCCTTTGATCAATACTGTTTCTTTCAACCAAATTGTCCTTCCTCTTTAAACTCGCGCTCATGGTAAGCATGAAGTCGTATTCGTGGTATTTGTATGAGTTTAATGAGCTGTCTGAACCAAACTCGAACGAAAATTAAGTCCTAGAATTGTAATTTCTCCTCTTTATTCAAAATAACGCTTTGGAATCTTAATTAAGTATTCATTGGTCCACAAAAATCCTTTGAATATTGGATGGGAAGGTATTCACTTACTAAGTTTGTTACAATCAAATAATTCTATTTTCAGGCGTTTCTTTTCTTGTAAAAGAAATCTTTTAAAAATTAAACATTTAAATAACTTAGATTTAATTTAATTTCATTTTGCATTTTCATTACATTTTAAATAGGGTACCGATAGATAAATAAAGTATTTTTACAAAAAATATCGTGCTTTTAATTTTGAAACTTAAATAATGCAGCTTAATTGGATTAAAAATCTATATTAGCAAAACAAGCTTGGTTTTAAAAATGAAAAGAAAATAATTACTGATTTTTCAGGCTTTTAACTAGAAAATTTTTTTTTGAAAGAAGATCTCAAAGTTCAAAATTCGATGAAACAAGAAAAAAAGCTATTATTAAAAAATTTAAATAGCTTTACTGGAAAGTAATGTCTTAGAGACAACTGGGAACATAAATTAATTTGGAATCATTAAAATCGGAGACGAGATTTACGATAAACCTTTTAAGGTTTCAAAGAAAAAAAGACATCAAAGAATATGTAAATAAACAGGTTACTTTGAAGATTTGCATCATAAATCCGTATGCAGCTTTTTATTCATATGCGTCACATATTCACGAATATTTGTTTTCTATTATTTTTCCTGTAGAATATGTACCAATTAATAAAAAATGTAGATTTTGAAATATCATGCATAATTTTTTAAAAGAGAAATAATAATACTAGTGTTCCCTAAATTTTGAATTTCATTCAACTAAAAGGACTTTCTGAAGTATGTTTATAGAAATTGACTGAAGTTATCATATGTAAATGTATTATAATTGCCTTCGAAATTTTTTTTAATAAATTTTGATTCTGTACATTCGAGACGATTAATTTAACTAAAAGTGTATGTAGAGTAATCTTTTTAAACATTTTAATTTAATAAATATTACTATTGGTTTACAGTTTTTATAAAGATATTTTTATTCTTGAGGAATTGTGAATCTGCACACAAATAATATGATTAAATTTATAGAGGTAGTGAATATTTGTGCATTGAATTTCTATTAAAAATTTAGTAGTTTATTAAGTAAACCAAGCAAAAGATAGTTCAAAACAAACAAACAAATTTCAAATCAAACAAACAAACAAAATTTACGAGGCATCAAGTAAAAATTATCCGACTTTGGATTAAAATTGACCAGATGTAATGTTAGTGTATAAAGAAAACGCATAAATTTAAAAGGAATTTAATGCTTTACTCAAGATCTATAGCTACCTATTCTACTAATGCGCCACATTACATCACTGTGTCAATAGTTGAGATGTTCCTTTAAGTTTTTGACAAAGATGTGTCTGAAGTTGTGTCACTAATATTTTGAAACAAGATTCTTCAAAGCTACATCTGGGGTGGTTCTCACTTACCTCCTCTCCTTTTTTAGCCAAAAGGCCTATTTTAGCCTACAAATTTATCACTTGTTCATTTTCAGCAGAGATACTGAAGCTTTCGATTCGGCATCGCTTATAAATTTTAAAATCAACACCCAGACTTATGAATTTGATGCATTATTCATAGTAAACAGATGAATAAAGCGGTAACCTATCTCTGGATTTTTATGTCAGCTGTCATACGGTTTTGCATGTATTTGCTGGTGGCTATTTGCCAACTTTTTCATCAAAATATGTTCAATTAATGAATTAAGCAATTGAGATATTGGTATGCTTGGAGACACCTGGTTTTAGTCACAAAGCGTGCTCTATTGGTAAGAAATCTGGTAATGTCGCTGTTCGAAAAATATTTGACAAGCATGAAAGGGAAGCATGAAGCATTTGTTGGGAACTTCTGCCCTGGATCATAACACCTATTTGTCTGACAATATGAGGGAGGACAGCCAGGTGAATATCTCACAAATGTTTTGATGTATCCAAAGTACCGTTCAAAGTGGAATTAATTAAAATAAAATTAATTAGAATAATATCACCCACTAATAATCAAATCTCCCTAATACAACTAAATTAATATCAACCAATAAACTTTTAAACTGAAACATTGCTTGCTAATATGATTTGATGCAATTAATTCTCTGATATCCTACCTAACTAGTCCCATCAAAATTAAAAACTAAATCTTACTTGAGCGTTGTGTTCCGCAATTACTAATATTATATCATATTCAATAAACACCTAAACATTATATATAAGACGACAAATTCGTTTAAAGTCCAAAATCTTGTGAGATAAGAGTTCATTACACGCTCTTAAAATAACCAACACAATAGAGATTAAAAAAATTATGTACATAATATAAACTAGATTACGTAAAAAAATTAAATTACAATATTATTATCGTTAAGAGTAAAGGGGTGCCTCTGAGCATGGTGAATCAGAAAAATTATTCCAACAATAATCGTCGAATTGGTATCATGTAAATAATACTTAATGATTTAGTAAATTAAATATAGTGTAATGTTCAATTAATACATATTAGTAAACATATTTAATCACCAAATCACCATAGGGTTAAAGTTTGCAAATATATTCTATTTAAAATTTAAAGGCAGTTCCCTTAATTGTTTTGGCCATTTGATGAGGCTAGAAGATCTTTTCACGTGAAATATTCTTTTCGTTATTTCTTCCCGTTCCTGCTGTCCATTTCTGCACATTCTCTAGATCATCGCATTTCTCACTGTATTTTTGATCACTTTTTTACACCATTGAATTTCACATCCCTCGTCTCTTCTCTCCACGTCGCATCCCTGATTCCAGTTTTTTTTCTCTTCTCTCTGACTATTGGTCACTTCACCACACTCCTTAGATCCTTCCAGTTTTTCATCCTGTCCTCTCAGTCCCTTTTTATTTCAGATATCTTCTCTCTTTGTTACAGTCTATCTTCTTCAATCTCCAAGTCTATTTTAATTCTCCTTATTGATCAGATTCTGCATTCAGAGGATTATCCCAAGATAGCCATTGGTTTGAGGAGAAAATCTTTGCATTAGTCCCAGGTTGAAGATCCCCTGACCTTCCCCCGGACCCATGGTAGTTCGTGCAACCAATCGCTGCTATAAAGATTCATTTTATGGCTTTAGGCCATTAATGTCCTGTTTTTTACTATTTTCAAAGCGTCGTTCATTGTGACACACATAAAAATCCTACAGGGTGGAGCTGTTGAATTGCGCTATCCATACAGATTTAAGGAATTTTTATTACTTTCCGCGCTGATAAATATCTATTGCTGATATTTACATTAATTTAATTTAACGAATAATTGCAAATTAAACACATTACAAATTTATACAATTCTAGACAAGCAAATAGGATGTAATGTAAAAATTCAATATAAATAAAAATTTAACTCTGGACAAAGGATGACATGACAAATTGTCAACAATTGTCTACAAATTTTGTCAATCTACAAACAATTCAATTCATCAGGGGTATTCCAAATTAAACGATCATGGCACCATTTCAAACGCATTTGCTGATCTACCCAGGCGTGGGATAGCCAGTGCCACAGGTTCTTCCGGTCATTGGCTTCCTATTTACCAGTAGAATTATTGACAATGATGAACCAGGTGCTCTGATTCTCTCTATTCTCACGTTCAGTCATTCTCTGGAGGTCAACTGCTATCTTCTTGATGTTGTCTTCTATCATGGTCCCATCATTCCTGACAAAATTTCCATTTGATCAAGGACCCTTTGATCGACACTGTTTCTTTCAACCAAATTGTCCTTCCTCTTTAAACTAGTGACATTTGCTCATGGTATGCATGAAGTAGTATTCGTGGTATTTGTATGAGTTTAATGAGCTGACGGAACCCAAACTCGAACGAAAATTAAGTCCTAGAATTGTAATTTCTCCTCTTTTATTCAAAATAACGCTTTGGAATTTAACTAAGTATTCATTGGTTTACAAAAATCCTTTGAATATTGGATGGGAAGGTATTCACTTACTAAGTTTGTTACAATCAAATAATTCTATTTTCAGGCGTTTCTTTTCTTGTAAAAGAAATCTTTTAAAAATTAAACATTTAAATAACCTAGCTTTAATTTAATTTCATTTTGCATTTTCATTACATTTTAAATACGGTACCGATAGATCAATAAAGTATTTTTACAATAAATATCGTGCTTTTAATTTTGAAACTTTAAATAATGCAGCTTAATTGGATTAAAATATCTATATTAGCAAAACAAGTTTGGTTTAAAAATGAAAAGAAAATAATTACTGATTTTCACGGCTTTTTAACCAGAAATTTTTTTTTTGAAAGAAGATCTCAAAGTTCAAAATTCGATGAAACAAGAAAAGGTATTATTAAAAAAATTTAAATAGCTTTACTGGAAAGTAATGTCTTAGAGACAACTGGGAACATAAATTAATTTGGAATCATTAAAATCGGAGACGAGATTTACGATAAACCTTTTAAGGTTTCAAAGAAAAACCAAGACATCAAAGAAGAATATGTAAAAAAACAGGTTACTTTGAAGTTTTGCATCATAAATCTGTATGCAGCTTTTATTCATAGGCGTCACATATTCACGAATATTTGTTTTCTATTTTTCCTGTAGAATATATACCAATTAATAAAAAAATGTAGGTTTTGAAATGCAATGCATAATTTTAAAAGAGAAATAATAATACTAGTGTTCCCTAAATTTTGAATTTCATTCAACTAAAGGACTTTTTGAAGTATGTTTATAGAAATTGACTGAAGTTATCATATGTAAATGTATTAAACTTAAATTGTAAATGAAATGAATAGATATTTGTTCCTAAGAGGGTCACTAAATTAGATATTAAAAGGCATGCCTATTTTCCGAATTAGTCTATATAATATGTAGAAAATTTTTTTTATTTATAATAAAAATCAATACATTTTATAATTTCATGCAACTGTACTAATGAGAGATTTATTATAAGGGAATTGGATAGTTTAGTTTAATGTAGTCCATTTTATGGATGAAATAATAATAATATTTTATTAATATATTAGCAACTATAATAAAATTAGTTGTTGGTCAATATCTTTGGAATTTACCTGAAAAAAATATGAATGCATAAGTTCTGCAAATTTATCCAGTTAAATACTTATAATATAAAGCTGCCTAATTAATATATGTAAAGATAGTATAATATTGTTCCTATTATTATATTAATTAGAATTAATGACTAACATAACCTTTTAATTTAAATGACAGAAAATACTATATCTCATATTTATCTATAGAATATCTCTTATACAGGAAATTTTGGGACAACAAAAAAAAATAGATGATATCTTTGTATTTAATTTGGTTATCAACTTTTTTTTCTATTGCAATGAAAAAAAGAACTGTGAGGTTTTTTTAAAGAAATTTTTTTAAGTGGCAACCAACAACAATGACTTATATAACACGAATCAGTTAAATGAAAACATTAAAATTCTTTCAGAAATAAATTATTGAATAAATAATAAGAAGGCGAGTATCAACTTTTTTTTCTTTTTCTAAAGCAGCTGGCAAACACTTAGACAGCTTGGTCTTGGATACCTTAAGTCATCTATAGCGCGGCAAGACGTTACTCACTTTGCATTACCCAGGGGCGCGTGTAACTTGAAAATAATAGCCACGGACGCGGAGTAACAATGCCTCCGCAGCGCTCTCATATTAGACGGGGACCTACGGTTTAAAGTGGATTCCGAATCACTATAAGCATCCATCGCCCCGTATGATTTTAAACTCGAACCTGAAACCTGTGGTACTGAGCGCATAATTTTAGAGTGCAAGCCACTAAAACGACCATTTAAATCTAGCAATTCGATATATAAAACAGAATTGCATAAATTTAAATCTGCAGCAATTTCATATATAAAGCAATATTGTATAATTTTAAATCTGCAGCAATTTCATATATAAAACAGAATTGCATAATTTTAAATCTGTAACAATTCGATGTATAAAGCAGAATTGTATACTTTTAAATCTGTAGCAATTGATATATATAACATAATATATAAGACTATAAATGAGAGTTTATATAAGAGTTTAAATATAATAAATATAAGAGTTTAAATGTCTGTATATTGTTAGAAAATAGTATGTATAGTAGAAATAAACTATCACTTTATTGTGTTAGAAACATCAACTGTATAATATATTTATTTTTCACTTCACGGAATACAAAAAGGAAACATCCACAACTCAAGAATAAACCAAAAGGATTCAGCGATAACTTTCAAATAGTGCTTTTCAGTGTCTGGGAAATTCATTTTTTCTTTTTCTTTTTTTTTTTGTTAAATCGAATCTTTGTCTGTAGCTTGGTGCTGTTAGAAAAAGAAACACATCCGAAATAGCCTCCGTCAGCTCAACTAAATCACACAGAAAGACTTAAGAAACTACCTCGGATGCCATCATTCCCAAGAAATATTTCATGCTGTTTTCTAAGTGTAGGATACTACAAGATTACATTTTCAGAGGGAGATAAGCAAATTTATTCCGGGGCCTTGCTTTCAAAAAAAGGTACATCAGCATTATCCTATATTTCTAAAGTGTATGAAAAGATATATGTTGCATGAATTTAAGTTTCCCAAATAGTGTCTCGATAAGGAATAAGACTTACCTTCTATTGGGGGTATTAGCATATAAGAGTTTACTAAAGAGATGTAAGTTTCTTGAATTGTGCTTTTGTAATACACATGATTGAATATTCTTTAAAACATATTTCAGCTATTTAAGGAACTTAAAAATATTTCAAAACGGTTAGGATTTAGAAAAGAAAATGTCTTTTCAAATTTTTGAGATTAACTCCAAAAATTTAACATAGAATATAAAAAGAATCATAAATAAGTTGAATCAAAGATTTTATTTACAAGAAAAATGATTTAGGTTAGGGTAAGTAGTTCTTTTTAAATTAATATTTCAGTCGTTCTTATAAAATTAAACATTTAAAATATTCAAAATCAAAAGTTTAAGCTTGTTTTGTATTTTTGCAACTAAGATATAATTATTTTTCCTATAAAATTATAATAATGCATGAATGAATTTAAAATACATTGAATTTTATTTTATTTTATTTTGGGGAAAAAATATATCATACTCTAAAGTTTGGTTACAATAATATTCAAATTCTAGATGTATATTTGTTTATGAAATTCTAGATTTAATGGTTTTATTTGATATATCTATTTTTATTTGATATATATTAACGTATAAGAATTTACTAAGGAGATGTAACTGTGTTTTTATTTTGCACATGATTAAATGTTCTGAAAAAGATGTTTCAGGTATTTAAGGAACTTCAAAATATCTCAAAACGGTTAAGGATTGAGGAATAAAAATGTCCTTTCGAGCTTTTGAGATTAATGTCAATCAATTTTAACGTAGAATATAAAAAAATGCTGATTAAATTGAATCAATTAGATTTTATTTACAAGGGAAATGATTTGGGATAGGGGAAGTAGTTTTGGTTGAAAAATAATATTTCATGTGTTCTTATGAATTTAAACATTTAAAATATTCAAAATTAAAATTTTAAGCATGTTTGTATTTTTCTAAGTAAAATAATTTTTTAAATATTTTTTTCTCTATAAAACTATAATAATTCATGAATGAATTTAAAATATATGATGTTTTATTTTATTTGGGGGAGAAAATGTCGTACTCTAAATTTTTGCTACAATAATATACAAATTCTAGATGTATATTTGTATATCTATTTATGAAATTCTAAATTTACTGGTTTTATTTGTATATATTTTTTATTTGATATCTATTTTTTATTTGATATATTTATTGGTTTTATTATAAAAAGTTGCTGTTTTTAATATCGTTAAAAACAGCAATTCATTAAAATAAGAGTTTTGGAGTTTTTCATGAACTGTAAAGTATTCTTGTTATATTAATAATCATAATGTCATGGATATAAAACAAATAAATAAGAATATTTAATAACGTTATGCTTGTAATAAAAATTTCTTTAAAACGACATGTAGAACAAAATGATCTCGGTACTAATTATTTGAAAAAAGAAAAATTTCTTGTATGTGGCTGACTATAAAATAAAAAAACTGGCCTTTTTGAGAAAAATTTAATTAATATAATACATATTTCATATATTGTTAATATTCAAAAAAGGCAAATTTAAACGTGTTTTTTTTTTTTTAGTTGAATATGGATATTCATATATTACATATTTATATTGCTAATACTTTCGGAGTTTTTTAGTTTGGATAAAATTTTTTTGAAACTGGATTAAAAACTCAAAAATCAGCCAATGATTTTTTAAGTCAAAATTTTTATTAAAATTAGTTAAATTTATGATTAAAAAACTAGGTGATTGTTAAAAAATTTTCGCTGTTTTTCTCTCTATGATCTTTGTTTAAATATTATATCACATTTTGCAGGAATTTATCGTTTAATTTAAGATTGACAAAGTTGAAAATTTTTCTGATATAATATTTATAAATTCCATTTTAATTTTTTACACGATAGTGTTGAACAAAATATCAAATAAATTAAAGAAAAATTTGTTACCTTTTATTGTTTGAGTCACATTTTCGAAGGCCAAGAGACATTTCATTTCTTCTGTTATATCTTCTATGTTCATGATATCAGTGTCGTTCATTGTAGATATTCTTTTTTCATCCATTTTGTGAGTGAAAGATTCAATATCAATCTGTTCTTGAATTTACGCTCTTTTCTTGAAAGTCAAACTATATATAATTGATATTAAAGCCTTATTTTTCATATGTTAAACTGCAAATGGAAAAAAGATTCTTCTTTCTTTAGAACAATATATTTTTTTTAAATCTGAATATTATTTTAGGGATGAATCAAATAAATTGAAAAGAAAATTCAAGTTCACGTCCTAATTATTTAAATCAGTTATTTGTAGAATTGAATAAATCTTCAAAGCATCAGCAGACGACTTTTTATATTGACGTTTGTGTTCAACCTTTGCCATTTAATGAGAATTTTCTAATGAATTATTTTTCAGTGTTTTTTTTTTTAACTAATAGCTTCCAAATTTCCAGATTTAATGAAGTAGAATCTTAATTAGATTCAATATTTTTTTTTTCCTTCAAAATAGTATTTACTTAAAAGATTGAATATTGAATTGTTTAACAAAGTTTTTTTTTTTTCTTTTTCGTAATTGTATGGAATTCTAATTTTCATAAGATTTGAGCAATGTTATTTAACTATTTGGCAAAAAGTATAGTATAAATAGAAATTTTATATTTAACACATTTAATCTGTAAATATTTTATTATTTATATAATTTTAAAAAAAAACAACAACAAAGTTTTGTATTTTTTAAGATATGTACATTTCAAGTAAATTTCTCTCAATTTTTATTTTCTGCTTTTTCTTCCTTCATTCAAGTCTTTAAAGTCAAATCTTGTAGATACTTTTTCACGGAATAAATACTTTCTTCACTAATTCTCTGTAGCAGAAACTTGAACTGAGTGGAGAAATTCGATTTGGAGTTACTATTTCTTTGATAAGTTGTATTTTGACAAACAATTCAGACTACACAGTTTCTTGATAAAGGATACCATGATTTTTTGATACAATTGGAAGCCTTCTCCTAGACTCTAAACCTAAAAATGAAAAAAATAATTATTAACTTTATAAAATATTACATTTTAAATACTATGTCACTTTAAAGGTAATTTGTATTTTCAATATAATTAAACAATGTTCATATACTTGTTAACTTTAGAAGTTTATGTTCATAATTATTTTTTAAATGAAGCTCTTTATATCAACTAAAATTTTTAATAAACATTTGTAACCGTGCTTCTTCCTACGTACTGCAAGAGCGCCACCTATCGCGTTCAGGAGAAATGGTCTGTCGGCCTCGAGACTCTCACTCGAGAGAAAGTACAGTTCAACTCGCGCTTCTACTGAGATACGTTTAGTTTGCAATCTTTCATCCCGAAAGTAAATATATTTAACACAACCCTGCGCATTAGTTGGTCTATAAACTCTCACCCGGAGAGGAAGTATATTTCGCGTATCCTGCGCGTACATGAGTTTTATTTTTCGCTTAGAAGTGGAATCCACGAACATATAATTATATGTTTTTACATGTGCTAAATATTGTATGTATGAGGTGTTTAAATAAAGCTATGTGTTCTCAAACCTGTGTCTCGAGTCACAAATCTTAATCCAACAGTTACTAATTGAACCCAACTCAATTTAAACTCAACCAACCCAACTCAACTCAACCTCGTTACAATCCAGAGCCACTCCAACCCACAGTACTACACATTCACATTTACACTACATCAATTTTAATGAATGTAATTTATAATGATTATTTCTAAATGCTTTTAATTTTTTATGATTTTACATTAATATTTGAATATTGTAATATCGATATGTATTATTTTTATTTGGTATAGAAGAAATTTTACAATCCAAAAATTGAATTTTATTATTTGAATTTTATTTTTATTTTGAAAAAAATATTATAAATAAATGAATGTTAATTTAATTTTCCTTTTTTTCTCATAAGAATCAATAACTTCTTTTTCTGAAAATGTTTTGATTATTATTTATAGAATGATTCATTTAAATAAAATAAATTTTTTTTTATTTTCTTATTTTGATCAGACAAAATAAAATAAAAAGAGAAATTAATAAAATTAATATAAAAATATTAGTTTTCTGGCAATTAAAATTAATTATAGGATCAAAATGAGCTGCAAAAAGGAAACTTAATTAATTTTTTGAAAATGTACTGTCGATAATGAATGTATTTTCATCGATACTAATTAATATAAAAAAATAGAGAAATTTATCATGGTCTTTATTATATTGATTTAGAAAAAGATGGAAAAGGCTTCCTGTAAAGAAGAAATAAACATTCGAGATAAGGCAACTCGTTATTAGAAACATCGTTGTGTTATCGTCATCCTTTTAAGTGATAATGAATGAAAGATAATTTACTAAAATGGGGAAAAAAATGCACAAAGATTGGATAGGATGTAAATAAACGAAAATTTTTTTGTCACGAATTCTAACATTATTATTTAAATTTTTGATTAAAGCTGGTAAAATAAAAGGTTGTTTTCGATTGCTAGACATTTTGTTTTCAGTTATTTGTCACTACAGTGGCATACCTGTAGTAGATCCAGCTATATTTAGGTGTACCACGGAGGACTGTTGTATTTCATCACCATTTTGTCACCACATTTTTAATACGCTTTTATTAGTTTCACCTGTATGTTTGTTTGTTTGTAACTGACACTTTGGGCTCGATTTTGCCCTACTTTAAGCGATCAGATTTAATTTAAACATTGTAGACTTATCAAGGACCGACGACAATAAAATATTTTGATAAGTTTATTATCTCATCATGATTAGGATCACCAAGATTAGTGATTTTATTTTAACTTATGAAGAGCAATTTAACCCATGTAGAATGAAAGTATTCAGTAAAGACATTCAAACATACGTGGGACAGTGGCACAACGGATAACGCGCCTGACTACGGATCATGAGATTACCGGTTCGGATCCTGGCTGGCTCGACATATTCGCATTTAACCTTTGTTTTACTCACAATTAAATTATTGTAAGAACTATAGCTCCAGTCCTCCGTACCGGGACCTCATTTAAATATTATAGTTTAAAAACACGCTTTTAGAGTTAATCAAACTAAAAAGTAAAAAATAAATTGTAGTTTAAAAATCGAACTGAAAATAATTGTTTCAAAAAAACACGCTTTTAGAGTTAATCAAACTAAAAAGTAAAAATAGTTGTTAACATAAGAATAAAATTACTGACGAGAAAATGAATGTCACTATTCTAAAAGTGTGGGTGCTCAATATCAATCGTTATAAATTTTTAAACTAGTTTCATTTCGAAAAAACAGAAAAATTTAAAATTCATACAAAGCACTTCACGCTTTTAGAACAGTGACATTCATTTTTAGTCATTAATTTTGTTCTTATGTTAACAATTATTTTTACTTTTTAGTTTGATTAACTCTAAAAGCTTGTTTTTTAGTGTTTTTAAACTATAATTTTTTGTACATATGAATGTCGTCTTGGCATTATTCTACATCTCTTCTATACATACTATCTAGCCGAAAGGTTCGTAATGTGTATAGAAGATATATTTCATAGATTTTGATTCATCCGTGTCTCTATAGTTCGAAAACCTTGTTATCAACATGTATTCTTGTCAGATACGATAAAAATTCTACAGTAATGAAAGTCCAATAGAGTTATTAAAAATAAGTATAAATTTTTTATGACTACATTATAAACCATCTACTCATGGTATATAAATTCAGAATAATGACCTGAAATTCAAATATTGATTGTAATGAAATGATGTTACTAATTTTTAATGAAAATATTTTCATAATTGTGCATTTTATTGCACTTATCTAACATTAAAATTATTTTTTTCTTTAGAAGAATTTCTAATTTAATTTATATGAAAATTTTCAATAAATAAATAAATACTAATAAAAAAAAAAATAATAAATATTTTTATAAAATTCAAAACTGCACTGAAAATTTGTGGAATATTAGAATTTTGTTTTCAATAATTTGAATTTTACTAAAACTTATCAATATCTTCCAGTTCCTATCATAAATAATTTTTTAAATAAAAAAGATGGCTTTCACAGAAAAGCTTTAAATATAAAATTTTGATATTAAAATCAATTTTAGGAATATATTAAAAAATTTGAAAATGCAACTAAATTTCCATCAATCAAATTACATTTTTCAATTCACTCTCCCTATATACATCTTGTTAAAATTTTCAGTCTTTGATAAAATACTTTTTTATTCATCCACTCAAGTTCAAATACATTTTTTTGAACTTGTAGTGGATGACACTTGATGTTAATACTGTTTTTCAAATATTAATTCAGTAATTAAATTTAATTCATTAATTTTAGTTTTTTTTAGATTTAAGTTGCATATTTCTACCAATAGATGGCACCAGATAAATTTAAAAAAATGAATGAAAATTATTTATATAGGACTTTCTGCAATATAGTGAAAAAAGTAGGAATTGACTTTAAATTTTTTTTTTTATATTACTTGTTTAATATCAACAACCTTCAAATCTTATTAAGTTAGATGATGTACGGTCAGTTTCGTTTTTGATTGGGCGAATATGAGTTATCACTATACTTTCTGAATTTGTGTACTTAAGTATTGCGGATAACTCATAAATATTAAATTTACTTTATTATGTTTCAGAAGTTATGATTTATAGGAATTTAATACGGTTTAATGTTGATTTTCAGCATGATTTATTTATGAATGGAATTTCTCACTAAACCATAAAAGTTGTATATTGTGAGAAGTAGTCTGAAAGCTCTCAGTATTTCTGGATATTTCATTGTTTCTGTAAAAATAAATGAACTAACTTTATCGTTGATATTTCTTGTGAAATATATATTTCTTAGAAGTCAGGAAAATATTTTGAAATTATGGTTTGTTCAAATGAATATTTTGATAATTTAAAAATAATAAAGCCTGAATGGCCGAGATTCTAGAGCCCCGGCGCTCGGTACCATAGGTTTCGGGTTCAAGTCCTGGCGGTGTCATGGATCTTTGTAGTGGTTCGGAATCCACGTTAAGCCGTAGTTCCCTGTCTTATATGACAGTTGAGCGTTGAGCGTGGAGCTGACAACCCTATCCCGTAAAAAGAAAAAAAAAAAACACCTCTCGTCTCGTAATCTACCAGTAGATCGACGGCCTTGGCCCACAATTGGCTGTTCATCACAATTGGCCAATGATGATGATGATGAAAAATAATAAAAGACTTCAGTATCAATGAATATATTTTTCTTTCCAAATTTTGAAATTGTATTTCATTTTTTATACAATCAAAAAATTATAATTAAAATTTTTTTATAAAAAGGAGTTTCCACATTTTCTATAGTATAACCAGTGTTAGCAAAAATTCCTCAGTTAATTTTCAAAACCAAAAATGCAAAACGAAAAATGTCTGCTTATCTTATTTCTATTGAGATAGCTTTTGGCTATTCTACTAAAAATTTCAAAATTGAGATGATGATATCTCTCCTATGATATCAACGATAAAAAATTCTGATTTACCAATGATAAGTGATAAAAATAAAAAAATAACTTAAACTTCTAACTATACTAACGATAAAATTAAAAAAAAAAAAATAATATTCTTTTTCAACATTTTCAAGTTTTTGAGTGAAAATAATGCTTAGCACAGCGTATACTTCGGGCCTGATGGCCGAATGTCTGGCGCTTGGTAGCACAGGTTCGGGTTCGAGTCCCGGCAGTACCATGGATCTTTGTAGAAGTTTCGGAATCCACTTTGAACCATAGGTCCTTGTCTAATATGACTGTAGAGCGTTGTGGGGTAGTGTTACTCGCTTTCGTGGGGTAGTGTTATGCCTTCAATCTACACATGCCCCCGGGTAGTGCTAAATGAGTGGTGCAGCTCTTGCTTTTGTCATAAAGATAACTGTATCTAGTATTTGCCAGCTGCATTAGAAAAGAAATGCACGTTTCACCATCCTCATTCATCGGAGCTTTAGTATAGTATCATTTAATGAAGCACGTTAAAAAAATTCAGAGAAGTAGGATATTCTTTAGTTTGCAACAATGCAAGAATTTAATTTACAAATTTGTTATTTTATTAAAAATTTTCAGGCAAGTAAATAAGAATATTGTTATTTTCAATGCCAAGTGAAATTTGTAACTCAGGTTCACAATGTATTTCTACACATAAATATGAATATACCATAGATATAAATCTTAATTTATGTATATCTTACATAAATTCTCTTCTAGGATAAACACATAAGTATTACATAGCGTGCCAGCTTTAAATTCATAAATTTTAAAATTCAAATGCTCTTAGTTAGAGAAATATAAAGTGCTTCATTGATCTATATAGCATGGGTGAAAAATATGCAAGTATAAAATATAAGTCATAATCTTGTCAAAAATACTTTTTGAAAACCACTGTAAAGTTTTTTTTTTGAAATATTATCCATATTACTAAATTCAAGCCAACTTCGAAGATATAAACTCTTTTATTTTTTTCTCTCATGTTAAAGAAAAAGTCTTTTTTGAAAAAGTACACCTGATATATTGAGTTCTTTTTTGGTGATATAATGGCAGAATTTTTGTCCATCTTTTCAAAAAAACCTTTTAAACCTGATCTTGAGTTTCGTTTGTTGCATGTTTGATACAAAACTGAATAGAAGAGTTTTTCAATGAGAAATGCTTCCATTTTTCTGTTTCTTACTTCAAACTTTACCTATTTATGGAAGGAAATTGGAGTGGCAATAGAAGTAAAAATATTTTTAAAAAATTAATCAATGAGGCAGCTTTCTTATTGATCATGATTATGTTATTTCAGCAAAAAATTACATTCAGTATTTTACCAAAAATTATTCGGAATAATAATATTTTGTTTACCATAATTAAAAAAAATACAGATATTAATCAAATAGAAGACCGATATTAATACACAGAATATATATATTAAAAAAAACATAATATAATACTAAAAAAATAAAATCAGATTAAATATAAAATTACCCTTAAATTTAAAATTTTTTTTTACCTTAGTGACATGAAGATTTATATAAACTATTACAGAACTGAACTCCATTCACGAAATTCAATTTATCATGTGTGGGCCTACTTTGCTGGACATTTGGGAATATACCAATGCTTAATAACCCAAGAACTTTCTGAGGCAATTTGTCAGAATACTACAAGAAAAGGAACTCTGCACTTTAGGGTTCCGCTTATTTGTTTGGCTATCTTTTTCTCTTGCGGTTTCGCCAAGTTCCTAATAGACAAACAAAATGACAGCTGTTGTTTAAAAATATTGCATTTTTGCTGATTCCATTTTTGATGGAAAAAGATTGGCAAAAACGGAATCCTAAAGTTAAAATCAGTGGCACAAGAACTATAAAATTCAGTAGTGATAGTAATATAATATAATTTAATAATTCTAAAACTTTACGAAGAAGCAGTTGTTCAAATACTACAAGAAGCACTACCAAATTCAGATAGAGAATTCCATTAAGTGTTAGTTAAATTAACCTTTATAGACATAAATTCCTTAGACACTATTTTGAGGATACTTAAACAGTAATCTGTTTATATTTTGGAAGTCAGACAATTCAATATAAACTGCAGAGCACGTGACTTATTATTTTGTCAATCCTTAGATTTAGCAACATATATTTCATACTAGTTTTAAAACATACACAAATAAAATCACGTGAAAATTGTTTATTTAATTCCTACTATTAGTTCACACACTCGCTATATATATCTTGTTCAAATTTTTAATCATTAATAAAATACTTTTCATCCTCTCAAGTTCAAATAAATTTTTTTTTTGAACTTGTAATGGATGACACTGGATGTTAATACAGTTTTTCAAACATTAATTAATTAATTAAATTTAATTAATTAATTTTAGTTTTTTTAGATTTAAGTTGCATGTATCTAATAATAGATGGCGCCAGATTCAAGAGGAAAATTTCAACTTTATTTATAAAGGACTTCAATATAGTGAAAAAAAGTAGGAATTGACTTAAAATTTTTTTTTTTTATTTTATTTGTTTTAAATAAAAGTTTTTGAAATGAACATTTCTCGTGTTGAGCGTGGTGATTAATCAGTTTTAAATAATAACTTATACTCTTAATTATTTTTCATTTTATAACTTCACTGTTTTGGAGACGCTACGGTCCTCCAATCATGAAAACATCATGTTCACATATGATTAAAAATATATTCAAGTACTATAAAAATTTATACAAATTTATCGGGATTCTAATAAATTTAGAGTTGCTGTTATTTTATAAAATAGAAATTAAATTGCCATCATTATGAGTGCATTTTTTAAATATCAATTAAGTTATCAAAACATTAAACATATTTTTTATTTAACAATAATTAAGTTCAGTTTAAAAATTTTTGGAAATATAATAAATATTTACATAAAATTTAAAACTGTACTGAAACTTTTACGAAATCTTATATGTAAAGAACAAAAACCTGGTAAAAGGAAATACCAATAACAAGGGCTTGTGCTACATAATAAAATTTGGGAGGCGTGTTTGCACATCTTATAGTTGAATTCTATTCAAATTTTGCACTAGGCGAATAAAAGGTGATGATTTAAATACTTGATGTAAATACGTGATGTAGGAGTGGAGAGGATTAGTCGTTCTGAGCTTGATTCAAATCTAGAGTAACTTTACAAAAAACAGCATCAGGGGTTTACGGAGTTTGAATGAGGCTGTATAATAGGGCTACGAGAAGGTGAATTTTTTTCACGATATTGAAAAAACCTTGATAGGGATATATTCATTTTGCATGATTGCAGCCTGCAGTAGTCACTGTCTAAAAAAAATTCAGGGTTCAACCCTCACATGGGCCATTATTAAGAGGTCTGAACCCTGCATTCGTCGCATGGCTGTACTGCATACTACCTTTGAAACAGAAAATCCGAGCTTTTGTTGGCACAGGAGTAACACAGCTAAAGATGACGAATCAATTATTTGAGACAGAGTTCCTTGCGGTAGTATTCATAGCATTAACTACAGTGGTATTTTGGGGGCGGAATGGTATTGTTTTAATGGTGACGGAATGGTATTGTTTTAATGGTGGCGGAATGGTATTGTTTTAATGGTGGCGGAATGATAATGTTTTAATGGTGGCGGAATGGTGTTCTAAGAGAACAACAGCTTTTGTCGTGCCAGTAGTGACCGTATATTAGTGAGAAGGAAGCCAGGTGAGCTCTTGGAGCCAATCTGTCTGCTTCGTAGACACATTGGACTACACTAGGAATAATGATCTGGATAAACTGGAGAAAAGTGTCTTAGGTGTGTCCCACGCCTCTTGACAGCAAAGTTGTGCATGAGTATGGGGATGGAACCCATTGTATCGCCATTTCTGATCTGTAATTTAGGGAGTGTTTACCAACAGGATAACGCTTGTTCCAAACCACTGCTATTATGTAACATTCTCTACAGAGTGTTGAAAAGTTGGCTAGCTCTTTCTTCAACGAGTACTTAAGAGACATTATAGGATGACAAATTCATTGTTATCCACACTGTCCGTTGCATATTTGGCTAATCAAACGCGATAGGCATGGAACTCCATCCCACAAAATGACATATACATGCTCATATATACCAAAATCTCATGTATAATTAAATGGAAGGGATTTATGCACGTATATAAAGCAAATATAAAAGAATAAAGAAAACACGAATAAAAAAATTCAATTTTGTATTTAAG
The DNA here is from genome assembly GCA_021605095.1 of Caerostris extrusa. NCBI lineage: Eukaryota > Metazoa > Arthropoda > Arachnida > Araneae > Araneidae > Caerostris > Caerostris extrusa. The sequence continues at coordinate 21,321 of BPLR01001724.1, forward strand.
CGTGCGTTGTCTGTGAACAGAGGTTATAAATACAATTAAATTTTGATGAAAATGTTGTATAAACTATACCACAAAAATGTTATAAGTTTTAAATAGCAAATAAAGGAGCAATAGGAAGTAAGTATCTAAATTAGTGTAAAATGTCACTATTATTAAAATTTATTGAATCATTTTTACTGAGAACAGTATACAAGTTTTTTTTTTCTGTTTTTATGCTCATTATTACAGCATATGGCAATAATGGGAAAATTTTGTGAATGTTAATTTAGTTAAAATGGTATTCATTTCAAACAATTCTGTTAATGGAAATATAAAAAAAGATGCATTTTAATATTATTAATTTTTTATATGAAAGTTAATTCTAAGTTTGAGTTTTAATTTAAAATTTAAAATTAAAATTAAAAAACTTTAAAAGAAACCCAAATTTGAACTTTTTAATTTTATTTTTCATGAATAATTTTCTGTACTATTGTGTTTGATATTAAAATGATTATCATATTTGTAAAGTATTACCTAATGGCTAATTAATTATTAACTAATACTTACTAATGGTTACTAAGTGTTAACTAATATAACAAGACAATAAGTACAAACAAACGTATAAGTACAATGCGTACATATAAACATACGTATAAGTACAATACAAAGAACAATATAACAATAAAAATAAGTGTTAACAAGTAGTTACGAATGGTTACTAAGTGTTAATAATGGTTAAAATACTAAATTTAATATTTCACTACAATTAATAATGTTAAATAGTTTTGTTAACTCGTTTGCAATTTTTAAAGAAATCTCGATTATAATTATATCCCACATCATTATCATTATTTGAGTTATTTAAAATAACGTTTTATCAATGATATTATAATTGATTAACACATCTTTATTCATTTTTTTTTTCTAACAAATATCTAAAAATATATTAATCGAAGTAATGAGAGCCTTTGCAAAATATTTCTCCAATTCTAGATAAAAAGTTTTTCATTCATTATCAAATTAGCCAAATCGCTGTATAAGAAATTGAACTGCAACAAATATTCATCGGTCCCCCAAGAGACTGGAAGAATGCAAAGATGGCAAGATTCTTAGTTTTAGTTTTGATTTAAAATTGAAATTTAAATTTTAAAAAACTTTAAAGAAATACAAATTTAAGCTTTTAATTTTATTTTTATGGATAATTTTTTGTACTTAAGCTTTCCATTATATCATATTGTTAACTAAAAAAAGTAAATTAACATTCCTTCAACAATTATAAATTTAAATAATTTTATTATCTCGTATACAGTTTTTTTTGAAAGAAATCACGATTATAATTATATCTATGTCCCACATCATACTCATTATTTGAATTTTCTAAAATGACATTTATCAATGATGTTATTACGACTAACACATCTTTACTTCATTTTTTCTTTGTTCTAACAAATTACTGAAAATAAATCAATCGAAATAATGAGATCCTTTGCAAAATATTTTTCCCAATTCTCCATAAAAATTTTTTTCATTCTTTATCAGTTTGGCAAAATCGCGCGATAAGAAATTGAACAGCAACAAATATTCATCGGTCCCCCAAGAGACTGGAAGAATGCGATGATGGCAAGATCACAGTGTCGTTAAATACCTTTCTTCTACTTCAGGATAACTCCATTATGAAACTGGAATGATTGGTGGGAACTCAGATTGCAAATAGTTGATTAATTAATACCGAAGCAGGTGAAGCGATGTGTCCTTACAGGGGTGCCAGAAACGGGAAATGAATGTAGTGAATGATAAATTTGTTGGGATGGGTCTCGTGCAGGGGGCTATGCATTCCGTTAGGAAAGACGCATCCACAATTTAGCGAAATAATTCCTTCAGACATCTGGGCCGTACCCAATTTTGTTGACTCATTTGATTTGGTTGCAAAAGGGCTTCGAGGGAGATATTGAATACGACTAAAAGCAAACAGAATGAATTTGTTTTTATTAGGTTAGTAATGTTTTTGGTAAGGTAATTGATTACACTAACAAAAGTTTATTTTATTAACTAATGAATAAAAGTTTTCAATCACATTTCTTAAGTTTCCACCATTACAGTACCAAAAACTGTGTATCTTAAGTGATTCACTTTGAACAGTGATCCTGATGTTAAAAGTAAATCACCTAAAATCATTTGAATCATATCATCAAATCTACCTAAAATCATAAGTATCAAAATTAGTGGAAAATGCCACTATTATTAAAATTTATTGAATCTTTTTCTCTGAGAAGAAAGAACATACATGGTCTTTGACTGCTTTTAAATCCATTATTATGGTATATACCAATAATGGGCAAATTTCTGGAATGTTAATATAGAATTTATTTTAAACACTTCTGTTGAAGAAAATATAAAAAAAAAAGTATTTTAATATCATTTATTTTTTTAATTTGAAAGTTAATACTTAATTTGAGTTTTAATTTAAAATTTAAAAATAACAACTTTAAAAGAAACACAAACTTGAACTTTTTAATTTTGTTTTTCATTAATTTTCTGTATTAATGTTTGATATTAAAATAATTATCATATTTGTAAAGAGTTAACTAATGGTTAACTAATAATAATAGTTACTAATGGTTAAAATACTAAATTTAATATTTCCTTCCAATTAATAATGTTAAATAATTTTGTTAATCTATGTACAATTTTTTTAAAGAAATCTCGATTATAACTGTATTCATTGTCCCACATCATTCTCATTATTTGAGTTATCTAAAATGATGTTTTATCAATGCAGTTATTATTGACTAACACATCTTTACTTTATTTGTTTTTGTTCTAACAAATAACTAAAAGTAAATAAACTGAAATTATGAGAGCCTTTGCAAAAATATTTTTCCCAATTCTCCATCAACATTTTTTTTCATTCATTATCAGTTTAGCAAAATCACAGGATAAGAAATTGAACAGCAACAAATATTCATCGGTCCCCTCAAGAGACTGGAAGAATGCAAAGATGGCAAGATTCTTAGTTTTAGTTTTGATTTAAAATTGAAATTTTAAATTTAAAAACTTTAAAAAAGAAACACAAACTTGAACTTCTTAATTTTAGTTTTCATGGATAATTTTTGTACTTGCGCTTTTCATTATAATCATCATATTAAAAAAAGTAATATTAACATTTAACATATAATTAAAAAAGTAAAATTAACATTTCATAACAATTTATAATTTTAAATAATTTTATTATCACGTATACAGTTTTTTTGAAAGAAATCTCGATTATAATTATATCCAACGTCCCACATCATTTTCATTATTTGAGTTATTTAAAACAACGTTTATCAATGATATTATTGACTAACACATCTTTTACTTAATTATTTTTTGTTCTAACAAATAACTGAAGGTAAATCAATTAAAATTATGAGAGCCTTTGCAAAATACTTTCCCAATTATCCATAATCCATAAGCATTTTTTTTATTCATTATCAGTTTAGCAAAATCACGGGTTAAGAAATGAACAGCAACAAATATTAATGGGTTCCCCAAGAGACTGGAAGAATGCGATGATGGCAAGATCACAGTGTCGTTAAATACCTTTCTTCTACTCCAGGATAACTCCTTTATGCGATTGGTGGGAACTCAGATTGCAAATAGTTGATTAATTAATACCGAAGCAGTGAAGTGATGTGTCCTTACAGGGGTGCCAGAAACGGGAAATGAATGTTAGTGAATGATAAATTTGTTGAGATGGGTCTCGTACAGGGGGCTATGTATTCCGCCAGGAAAGACGCATCCACAATTTAGCGAAATAATTCCTTCAGACATCTGGGCCATGCCCAATTTTGTTGACTCTTTTTGATTTGGTTGCCAAAGTGCTGAGAGGGAGATATTGAATACGACTAAAAGCAAACAGAATGAATTTGTTTCTATTAGGTTAGTAATGTTCTTTGGTAAGTTAATTGATTAAGCTAACAAAAGTTTATTTTATTAACTAATGAATAAAAGTTTTCAAATATTTATGAAATCACATTTCTAAAGTTTCCATCATTACAGTGGCAAAACGGTGGTGATCTTAGGTGATTCACTTTCAACAGTGATAATCAATTTTAAAAGTAAATCACCTAAAATAATTTTGGAAAAGATTAGAGTCACTTTTCATCAATTTTTAGAGTCACTTATGAGTCGATCTCTTTAAATTTTTTTTGATAGCTCCCAAATGCATTTAGTTAAAATTTAATTTATATAAAATTCAATTAGCATTTAAGCTATTCTTATTAATACGTTTTTTACAAGAAAACATTATGCATTCAGAAAATGGAAAAAAGTCAATTCTCAAGTTGAAATTGAAATTTCATTGGAGGGATACATCTACTTTGCTTGGGTTAGTTATAACTTTGCCTTTGTTTTAGCCAGTGCATCATGCCATTTCTTACTTTTAATATGAGTGGAATTTAATTTTATTTCGTAATTAACTTAGATGTTGTAGTAAATGTAATCAGAACTCTTAAAGACATCTTTAAAATACCAGGCAGGATTGTCCTTTCTAGTAAACTATATATATATTTTAAAACATCAACTTACGATCTTTACATCAGTTTAAGTGTTAAATTTACAACACTAACTAATTAGCTATATCCCTGGCACTACAGTTCTTGGTGGGCCAAAACCTTCTGTCTATTGGCAGATTTCGAGGCAGAGATGGTTTCATTTTTACAGGATAGGACTGTCAGCCAAGGCTCTTCAATCCTATTAGACTGAGATTTGAGGTTTAAAGTGGATTCAGAACCAAAACTTATAACATTTACAGAATAAGTTAAAAAAACTATTAAACTATTAAATTAGATTATCAGTTAAAAGCTAGGTTAAAGATGACTATTAATAAAAGCAGTGGAACACCCAAAGAACAATCAGTATCATTTATAAAATAAAATTTGACCAAGAAAGAAAAAGGGGAAGAAACAACAGTGGCAAATAAGCCCAAATTTCAACTAAATGATTTTTTTGTGTTCCACAGTTTAAGGACCACAATTATAAATGTAGAAATTATTTGGTACAGCTTAGTGATATTAAAATCAGCAACGACAAATCATTTTTTTATATAAAATTTTATGCACTTCATTCATTAAAGTTCTTAAAGTGTTTAGAATATGAATATAATAGATTTCATATATTTGTTTTATAAAATTTCTTATTTATACAATATTTCGTAATTTCTTGCTGTTTTTTTTTAAAACTCTTTTGCTATTAAATTTTTAAGATCGTAGCCAACTTTTATTCTAGTACTAAGTATGCTGTTTTATATGTTTCAACTTAAACTAGAATATTTCCTGCAAATTACTACTAAATTTTTACAAGAATTATTCTAAAAATGGGAGCATGATGATAACCTAGTAAAAACCATCTTTACGAAATAGTTTCTTAAAAGATTCTAGTTGATGTTAGAAAATACAATATAATTATAATTTTTTCGTAATGCATTTATTACTACTTAAACTATTAATTGAAATACAAAAAATTATTTTCGGTTAAGTCAAGTATTTTGTTTTTGAGATTCATCTACCAAATATTCTGTAGTCTGGTAAAGACAAAATTTTGTTATTCAGATTCGGTGATTCATTTTTTATCAGGCACTTTTATTTTATAGTATGAACTAAATCGTGAATTCTATACCAAAACAAGATTATGCACTTTTATAATTTTATAATATTAATAACACTTAATAAATATTTAATTGCTTAGAAATTGATTTTAAATTATTCTCAGATAGTAATCACTCTTTAATGAAACAAATCTTAATTATTACTACTGTTCTATTCTTAACAATAAAGTAATTTTTTTTTTACTTATAAATTAGCATGACAATGTCATAAAAATACTGCAGAACATTCTTTTTATCGTAGTAAATGTATTGAATTTCCATTGAATTAAACTTGCTGATGTCTTCGAAAATACATTTTCGATTACAGTTAACTTGACAGGTAAGTATCCGTTTCCGGAATTTCCTCGCATTATCTCCAATTCTTTAACAAAGTTCTCTTTTTTTTTTTCATCAAAAAATAATGGATTCATGAGATCAGTGAAAAGACCAATGAATTCACTGTGACTTCATTCTTCATTGATATGAAGAAATATTATCGATTCTTTGCTTTTTGCTTTGTTGCTTGACAATTACAGAGAATTACTTGTAGATGATAGAACTTAATTATCCTTAAATTTGTTATTGATTGTAATATTAATATCAAGATGACAATACTGAATTACATTTATAAGTTTTCATTTTTATTTTTTCGTAGGCTGAAAAATTTTTCTTGGTACAAATAAACTATCCTGGGAATTTGAAAGGAATTCAAATACTACTGTGCCCAAAAAGTAAGACCAATTATATTTTATTTTCAAAAAACTCTTTATTTATTCTTTCAAATTTATTTCATCACCTTCGAAGTAATCCCCTTCGGACACAATGCATTTATGCCAACTTTTTTTCCAATCCTCAACGCATGCTAAAAAGTCATTGGAAGGGATAGCCTTCAAAGCGCGATTCACGTTGAATATCTTCAATCGACTCAAAACGGTATCCCCGAAGTGGTCCTTTGAGTTTAGGGAATAGCCAGAAGTCGCACGGTGTGAATACGGTGGTTGTGGAACAATATGCATTTCAATTGTGTTAAAAAAGTCCGAGGAATCAATGCAGTATGAGCTGGCGCATTCAGTGTTTTTGTTATCAATCGGGATTTGACGCGAATGAAGAGTAATCCATTCTTCCATTTCCGTTTTAACCGGATGTTTACCTTTATGCACAATCGGTGGGCATACTATAAGCACGAAAATTTTGGTTTATTAGATTGTCTTTTAATGCAGGTCAACAAAGTTTAAAACCTGCTGCTAAATTCCAAAGTAATTGTTTTATTTTGAGATATTAATGGAGTAATTTAATTTTCACTTAAATTTGAATGAAGAATTTCTCAAAAAACAAAATTAATCATGCTATTCAACATATCATTCTTTTGAACTTTAAAAAATTATTCTTTATGGTACAGCATGACGCATAATTAATTAAATTAATGATGATCTATAAAATTAACATTCTATTTTAAACAAATATTCAAGTTAATTTTTTATTATATTTTTATTACTTTATTCAAGGATATCAATGGATAAGGTAAAGATAATGGTAGAGAGTTATATATAGTGTTTTGAAAAAGTGTTCCATTAATCTTTTGGATGTCTAGGAAGTTCTAAAAATAGTTTTACAATGAAGAAAGAATTGATTTTTCTTAAATTTAATAGCTCAAAAACAATAAATTTTTATTATGTATATAAAAATGTACCATTAAACAACAACTATTTCAATCTCTTTTTACCCTCCAAAAAGTTATTTGCAAATAGAGTTAAATAAATATATGTCGACTAAAGTATTATTTTATTAATAAAGTGAACACATTGTTTGAAAAATTCAATCTTTTTTTTTTAACCCTCGAAAAAATTATTTGCAAATAAACTTACACAAATATATGTTGTTTTAAATATTATTTTATTATTAAGGTGAAACATTGAAAAATTTCAATCTTTTAACCCTTGAAAAAATTATTTTTTAATCAAACGTTACAAAAAATTACCTCAATCGTGTTTTTTTAACCCTCGAAAAATTATTTGCAAATAAACTTACGCAAATATATGTTGTTTTAAATATTATTTTATTATTAAGGTGAAACATTGTTCTTCAAACCAAAAATTTCAATCATTGTTTTAATCAAACGTTGAAAAATGTCAATCATTTTTTTTAACGTCCTTGAAAAAAATTATTTGCAAGTAAAGTTACATACATATATATAAACTAAAGTATTATTTTATTAATAAAGTGAAATATTGTTTGAAAATTTCAATCGGTTTTTTTAACCCTCGTTCTAAAAAAAATTATTTGCAAATAAATTTACTTAAATATATCTTGACTAAAATATTATTTTATTATTAAGATGAAACATTGTTTGAAAAAATTCAATTTTTTTAACTCTCGGAAAAATTATTTACAAATAAAGTTAAATATAAATATATATATATATATAGATATATATGAAATATTGTTTATATATATATATACTATTATTTTATTATTATGGCGAAACATTGTTTAAGAAATTTCAATAATTTTTAACCTTCGGAAAAAATTATTTACAAATAGATTTACATAAATATATGTTGACAAAAATATCATTTTATTATTAAGGTGAAACATTGTTAGAAATATTTGTTCAATGTTCAATCTTTTTTAACCCTCGGAAAAAGTATTTGCAAATAAAGGTGTATAAATATACTTTGACTAAATTATTATTTTATTATTAAAGTGAAACATTGTTTGAAAAACTGATTTTCTAAATGAGTTTAATGAAAAAGATTGCATTTTAAAGATTATCTGTTTATTTAACATCGCACTAATACAATCAATAAAAATACTTTCTTAATCAAATTGATGGTATTTTATTATCAAAAAGACTGTTACAATAAAAAAAAAGTTAAAGAAAACATATCGAATAAAATAGTAATATCCAAGAAGAATTTGTGAACTGGTTTCGTTAAAACCTTTGATTAATTTACAAATAGAGTTACATAAATATAATTGAATTTATCTTTGTAGAAAAGTAAAAACGTAATTGAATTTAATTTACTTACATATTCAAATACTTTTTGGAAATGTTCGACTTAAGTACATATAACATTATTTATTAAAAAACACGAACGAAAAGAAATATAAGAGATAGAAAAAAAACAACACTTTATATTTTTTATTCTTTTAAATTAACTTTATTTGCTTAGTTTCATGTACAAAATTTACTTATTTCATTTTGTATAAAAAAAAAACTGAAAAATAATTTTAAAAAAGCATTGAAAATTTAGTAATACATATAAATTATAGAAAAATAAAAATGGATTGAAAAGTTTTAATATAATTTCAATCTTGTTGAAAATAGTTAATGAATTAGTATCTTGATAGATTTGTCATTACTTAATAAACATGACTTTTTAAGGTTATTGCTTATATGCTGACCTTAAATCACTGAAAAATTGCAATGAACGATTCTTGAAGTATTAATTGAATTCCGAAGTTTAAAAAATTTTTTTCCCCCTTTAGATAACAGTTGATAACAATAAAAAAACATATATTTTTATTTAAGAGTATCTTATTAAGAGATAACTCATCATTTTGAGAGAAATTATATGCAAATTCGATAAATTATTTTCCCTCAATAATTTTCTTATTTGTTTCAGAATTTTATGATGCACAACAACTGGTGGGACTCATGCAAGATATAATAAATTAACTCATTGTTTTTCTTTAAACGTTTGCTTTTTAATTTTTAAATTTTTAATTTTATTAAAAGTTGAATAAAACTATAGTATTTTGAACTAAATATTTAATATACAAAATAAAATTAAAATTAAAATTAAAATTAAATTAATTAAATTATGATTGAATTAACTATAACAAAATTAAATATTTTGTTGCATGTTGAAATCAAAGAATTACATTATAGATAAATTTAATCATGCAATTCTTTGATTTGAATATATAACAAAATATAGGCATTAAATCATACCGATATTTCACTGATTATAACAAATTAAATTACACTAATTGAATAAGTTGATTAATTATAAAATTAGTTAATGAAAATTAGATTAAAAGCAATTTTATAGGAAACAGAACTTTATAATGATTATATTGCTGTAGTTTTCGACTGGTAGGTATTATGACATATATTCAATGGCCATTTTAAGGAAGAGGTATAAGAGATTCAATGTTAGCCAGAGATCATAATTTGGGACCTACTAAGCTTTGCTTTTTTAAACTAAAACCCACAGTGATTGTAGTGTATAGCGTGTTTCCACTATCCTCTTCAACTAGATAGGAGGACTTTTTGGCTTACTAATTTATTGTGGACAACCCTGGTTTAAGCACAAATGCCTTTGGTTAGATTTCCGTTGTTGGCACTCAAATCTAGCTCTCCTAGTAAAAACCCAATTACTTAACTGGTTATTATAGTGCATGATCATGAGGGGTTTTCAAATTATATTAAAAAATATTTATATAATCTTTTCCTTTAGTTTAAAAAGAAATGATTTCAAGATTATAAAAAATATATATGATTCATTCAATCGATGGTATTCAAGAGATTTTCCCTTCGCAGCATTTATTCTTGCACAACAAATTATATTGGAAAGAAGTCAAAATCAGCGACTTTTACAAAGAAATTCCTAACTTTCCCATTGACTGATCTGTTGTGAATGAAAAGCACAATGGAAATTTCTTCGAGAGACTTTCTGTTGAATATAATATCTGTTCACATGCCCATTTTTTAAAAAAGAAAATTCCACAGAATAAAAGTTTTATTATTCTAAATTTATTTATGCAGTTGAGGATTTATTTGGTTCACGTTTGAAATGGTTTTAGGGAAATTTTCGTGGAGGAACAAAGGACTTAACTGCTTTACTTGTTCTATTGTTTGAATATTTCTTAATTCTTTATTCAAATTTATTAATTCTGAGACTGTTAAATATATCATAATTAAGATTCACGTTATAGATTGCAATTGATTTGCCATTAAATAATAATATTTTTTGAAATAAAATACAAGCTATTCATTTCTGAAATACATATACGTTTACATTGTCGCTTATATTTGCACCACGCCAAAATGCAAATTTTAACATTTATTAAATTAAAATTGCTGCAAATTGTTTATAGTGCGTGAACTTTACATTGATGATATGAAGATAACAGAAATAAGAAGTTATATATATATATATATATATATATATATATATATATATATATATATATATGTACAAAAAACAATGTACAACAAAAATGAAAATTAAAGATATTTTGATTCAGTTAGTTAGCGCGGTTCATTCCAAATTCGGAGATTTTCAAAGTTTCCTGAGTCTACGTGGAATTTAATGCACCTGGTCTGCGGCAGACTTTGATTATAACACGGCATGATACTCGAAACAAGAGGCTCTCACTTTGTAAACAAGCGGAATCTGCGGCCTTTCCAATCACTGCACAGAAAAGACAAAAGCAACACTTCTTGTCAACTCGACGCAGAACTCTCTTCCTCCTTCCCCAAAAACTTCCCTTTAAGAAAATCGTCAAGAGGTGGGTAAGCTGCCTTCACTTCTCATTCAAATGGACACTTCCTCTGCCTTTGGTCTAACACCAATCACGATCAAGAACCCATGACGTCATGACGTAGTCCATATCCCGTCTATAACTGTTTCGATATGTGACGGTAGATCAGACAATCGCTAATTTCATTAGGTCTCATTATCCATGACACTGATTATCTGCTGTCAGATTTGAGTGACATGGTGTTCTCATTAGCAAAAAACACTAATTGCAAGAAATATAAATATCTACGATATCGCTTATCTGCTGTCAGATTTGAGTGATAAGTTATTATCATGCTCTTGTAAAGGAATATATATTCCTTTCCCCTGGGAGCAGAAATATTATACGTCTTCTCGTGGGAAAAAAGGATACATGACCTTTATTTATTGAAATTTTTGTGATTAAGTCATTATTTACATTCCATTGTTAATGTTTGCAGCAATTTAAAAATAAATAATCTGTTAATTTATATTTGCTTAAAATTGAAAATTTCAAATGCTCTTTATTATCAAGGTCTGCTTAATGCTATATTTGTAATAGTTAAAATTACATGTATAGTACAGAAAATCAGTATTTACCATTTTCTGTAATTCTACACGGAGAATAGTGATTCTTAGTCTTTCATCATTCAGCATTATTTGTATCAAGATGCATATGAAAAATTTTAGGAGGAAAATAAAACACTCCAAAGATGTAACTGGAGATGTATTAATTAGATTTAGATTTAAATCAGATTTTCCATTTACGTTTTAAAAGTTTATGAAGAACAAAAGCAAATAAAGTAAAAAATAGAATTAATTGGCCAACTTCCTAGTAAACATAATTTTACTATGGAATATTCTACTAAGAAGAAGGTATTTTTTTGTTGAATTTTATGTAAAAAAAAAGTGAAAAGAAATTAAAGACCCAATACTTAATAAAGTTCCAGTATTTGATAATATCGGTTGCTAGCAATTTATTAAAATAAATACAATCTTGATAAAATATAATAAAGCTATTGTGTAGAAGATATTCTTATACATTATTTTAGCTGTAAATTTGAATTTTATGCCTTTTGATTTAATACATTTTGAAACCCATGGTGTACATTAAATCTTAATGAAATTACGAAAAAAAGAAGCCAATGAAAGATTTTATTTTTGAAAATATTTTTAAAATGTGTTTCCCAATATTCCATCAGAAATAAAGATTACCAATAATTAAAAAAAAAAATATCAAGACATTGCTCTGATTTATATTGAAGCATACGTGGTTCGCTTCATATTCATTTTACCTCTAGTTCTTAGTTATTAAGAGATAATCAGTAACATTTAATTTTATTGAAATAAATGTACAATTGCAATGCATTTATTAAATAAAATATTTTATTTAATACTTTAGTTTGAAAATCATTTTTCATGCGGCAATATTATTACCTATAAATGTTTACTTTATGGCTATTTTACACTTAATTTTTGAATAGTGTCCCTAATTAAATAATAATTTAATCATTATGCAATTTTTGAAAATTATTAAAATTCAATTTTACCGAAAGAAATAATATCACAATTACAAAGCATTTATTAAGTAAAAGATTTTATTCAATATTTTAGTTTAAAAATCGTTTTTAATTCTGCAATATTACTATCCATAAAATGCTTACTCTATGACTTTCTTACAATACATTTTGAATATTGTAAAATTTAATTTTACCGATATAAATGATATAATAATTACAATACATATATTAAATGAAAGATTTGATTCAATATTTTAGTTTGAAAATCGTTTTTTTATTCGACAAGATTATTATCTATAAATGCTACTCTGATTTTCTTACACTTAAATTTGACACTTATATTTTATAAATATATATAATATAATAATATTATTTATATGAATATATTTAATTATATAGAATAATTAGTTTTTTTAATTTATTAATTAATAATCACTTAATTTTGGAATATTGTAAAATTTAGTTTTACCGGAAATAAATGATATCACTATTACAATGCATTTATTAAATGAAAAATTTTATGAAATATTTTAGTTCGAAAATCGTTTTTTAATTCGGCAATATTATTATTTATAAATGTTTACTCTATAACTTTTTACACTTAATTTTTGAATATTGTAATAATAACAACCTTTCTCTATACAATATTTTATACATTGTAGCAAAATATATCAAAATATATTTTTCAGACATGAGAAAAAAAGGAAACATAAAGAATTTCTCTGCGGTATATGGAACATTTCTTTTGATTTATAATCAAAATTCGATGATAAAGAACCATGTTCCTCAAAATAAATATGTCCCGCTGCTAGAAGAAATATCTCTATATGATTCAATTTCCTACCAGATCTATTTTTAGTAATCCTATATATATTTTTGTTTCCATATCAATTGAAAAATTTTTTAATACATCTATATTTTCTATGTTTTTCAATGAGTAAAAATAATTCAAAAAACTTTGATTTCAGTTCTTCGCAATGATAACATACTTTGAAAAGGAAATATTGAAAACAAATATAATGCATTTATTGCTTTCATGCAAGTTATTAAAATTTTTAGAAGTACCCCAATAAATTAAAAAAAGATATTATAACTATGTACAAAATTATAGATACATATTTTATAAATATTTATATATTTTTATTTTGTTTTGTTTTCATATAAATTGAAATTTTCTTTATCACATCTATGCTCTATATATTTTTAAATGAATAAAAATAATTCAACAAATTTTGATTTCAGTTCTTTGCAATGATTACATATAGAATAGATTGTGAAATTGTAGTGATTACCATTAGTAAATTTGTAAAATAGTAAATTTGCAACAAACATTAGTAAATTTGCAAACATAGTAACATTAGTAAATTTGCAAACATAGTAACATTAGTAAATTTGCAAACATAGTAACATTAGTAAATTTGCAAACATAGTAACATTAGTAAATTTGCAACAAAATAAATTTTGTTATATGCTGTTTAAATATGTGCTTGATAAAACACCTTTAGTCTTTTATTATTATGTATTTATTGTAATCAATCGATAAATCTAATGGTTTAGATTTTGAATCCAAATTGTTATTGTCAAATCCATTTAATGTTTTATAAACAAATCAACAATTTTAAAACATATAGAAAAAATTACATTTTACTAAATTACTACTTTTAAAGTTATATTTTTCAAAATAACTGGAAATTAAAAAAAAATATTTGTAAATTTGCTTTTATTATTTAGAAATTTTTTTTTATTTGAACTGCATAAAATTAAACGAATCAAAAATAGGATAAAACAGTTTTAGAATAAAAATAGTAAAAAAATATATATATGACTGGAAATGTATACCTTTTTTAATATTTATTTTTGTACTTCTGTATATTTTATTAAATTTGTTTTAAGTTGCAAGCAGACTTGTTGATATTAAATAAATTAAATGTAAAGTAAACTTATTATTTATTAAAATTTAAACAAAATATACCTAATATATATGTAAATAAATATAATATAATGAATATAAATACAATATATATGTAATAAAAAATATTGAATTAATTAAATGTAAAAGAAACATTTAATTTATTTTATTACTAAATCACTGCCAGTTAAAAGCAAATTTTAAAAAAATTTCTACGTCTCTTCTGTTTTGTACGTTAACCCTTTAATTGTAATTTTTCACTAATGTTCTTTGGTGTAGCTTTTGAATTTTGTGGTAAATTTGAAATTATGAAAATAAAGTTCTCGACTTCAATGACTTTTTAAAATAAACATAAATCCGAGCAAACTTTTCAAATTATTTTTCATCCTCACAAAATTTGGAACACGTTTATCGTAAATGACAGGCTGTTTGCGTTTTTATATTCTTGCTGGTTATAAATCACTTTATAAGACATCTGAAGGGTAGATCTTTAAGTTGCGTTGTAATAAACTGCTCGCGAAGGACGTTGTGTTTAGGGAACTGAAGATTCTCTGCTTTATTTTGCAAAAGTCTTTTTACATCGACTGAATTCAGTATCTTTCGTTTTTAACACGTTTGGTGATTCGCCAGAAAGTTGTCATAAAAAGTAGTACACTACCGAAAGTTCGTGAACACTTTTGATAATTCAAATAATAATAATAAAAACTAAAAAGGGAAAATACAACATGTTCTTTATAACTTTTTAATTCCTTGTAAATTCTAGAAATGCATTACATCGAATAGCGTTATTAACATTTAAAATCTCTTAAGAAGTTGAAATATAAATTATAACAATCATGAAATATTTTCAAAATTAAAAATTTTAATTAAACTTTACAAATCATACAAAAAGCGAGTAATAGAAAATATTTCTTATTGTTCAATTTGAAGAAATTTTCATTCTCTTAAAATTGAAAATAATTTTTAAAAATACATGACGAGATGGTTTTGAATTCTGGACTTTTGACTCTTGATCCGACGTCATTGATTACTAGAGAATATTGATAATGATGATATTGGTAAAGATTATGATTTGATATGATGTTGATAAAGATTATGATTTGATATGATATTGATAAAGATTATGATTTGATATGATATTGATAAAGATTATGATTTGATATGGTATTGATAATGATTTTATTTAGAAAATATTTCTTATTGTTCAATTTTATGAATTTTTACTGTCTCAAAAATTGAAAACAATTTAAAGAATAATACAAAAAGCGAGTAATAGAAAATATTTCTTATTGTTCAATTTTGTCGAATTTTCATTCTCTTAAAATTAAAAACAATTTAAAAAAAATACATCACGAGATGGTTTAGAATTCTGGACTTTTGATTCTTCATCGAGGTCATTGATTACTAGAGAATATTGATAATGATGATATTGATAAAGATTATGATTTGATATGATATTGATAATGATTTGATATGGTATTGATAATGATTTTATTTAGAAAATATTTCTTATTGTTCAAAATTTTTACTGTCTCAAAATTGAAAACAATTTAAAGAATAATACAAAAAGCGAGTAATAGAAATAATTTTCTTATTGTTCAATTTTGTCGAATTTTCATTCTCTTAAAATTGAAAACAATTTAAAAAAATACATCACGAGATGGTTTAGAATTCTGGACTATTGATTCTTGATCCGAGGTCATTGATTACTAGAGAATATTGATAATGATGATATTGATAAAGATGATGTTGATAAAGATTATGATTTGATATGATGTTGATAAAGATTATGATTTGATATGATATTGATAAAGATTATGATTTGATATGATATTGATAAAGATTATGATTTGATATGGTATTGATAATGATTTTATTTAGAAAATATTTCTTATTGTTCAATTTTGCGAATTTTTACTGTCTCAAAATTGAAAACAATTTAAAGAATAATACAAAAAGCGAGTAATAGAAAATATTTCTTATTGTTCAATTTTGTCGAATTTTCATTCTCTTAAAATTGAAAACAATTTAAAAATACATCACGAGATGGTTTAGAATTCTGGACTTTTGATTCTTCATCCGAGGTCATTGATTACTAGAGAATATTGATAATGATGATATTGATAAAGATTATGATTTGATATGATATTGATAATGATTTGATATGGTATTGATAATGATTTTATTTAGAAAATATTTCTTATTGTTCAATTTTGCGAATTTTTACTGTCTCAAAATTGAAAACAATTTAAAGAATAATACAAAAGCGAGTAATAGAAATAATTTCTTATTGTTCAATTTTGTCGAATTTTCATTCTCTTAAAATTGAAAACAATTTAAAAAAAATACATCAATGAGATGGTTTAGAATTCTGGACTATTGATTCTTGATCCGAGGTCATTGATTACTAAATATTGATAATGATGATATTGATAAAGATGATGTTGATAAAGATTATGATTTGATATGATGTTGATAAAGATTATGATTTGATATGATATTGATAAAGATTATGATTTGATATGATATTGATAAAGATTATGATTTGATATGGTATTGATAATGATTTTATTTAGAAAATATTTCTTATTGTTAAATTTTGCGAATTTTTACTGTCTCAAAATTGAAAACAATTTAAAGAATAATACAAAAGCGAGTAATAGAAATAATTTCTTATTGTTCAATTTTGTCGAATTTTCATTCTCTTAAAATTGAAAACAATTTAAAAATACATCACGAGATGGTTTAGAATTCTGGACTATTGATTCTTGATCCGAGGTCATTGATTACTAGAGAATATTGATAATGATGATATTGATAAAGATGATGTTGATAAAGATTATGATTTGATATGATGTTGATAAAGATTATGATTTGATATGATATTGATAAAGATTATGATTTGATATGATATTGATAAAGATTATGATTTCATATGGTATTGATAATGATTTTATTTAGAAAATATTTCTTATTGTTCAATTTTGCGAATTTTTACTGTCTCAAAATTGAAAACAATTTAAAGAATAATACAAAAAGCGAGTAATAGAAAATATTTCTTATTGTTCAATTTTGTCGAATTTTCATTCTCTTAAAATTGAAAACAATTTAAAAAAATACATCACGAGATGGTTTAGAATTCTGGACAATTGATTCTTGATCCGAGGTCATTGATTACTAGAGAATATTGATAATGATGATATTGATAAAGATGATGTTGATAAAGATTATGATTTGATATGATATTGATAAAGATTATGATTTGATATGATATTGATAAGATTATGATTTGATATGATATTGATAAAGATTATGATTTGATATGATATTGATAAAGATTATGATTTGATATGATATTGATAATGATTTTATTTAGAAAATATTTCTTATTGTTCAATTTTGACGAATTTCTCTTAAAATTGAAAACAATTTAAAGAATTTACATGAAGCCATGGTTTAGAATTCTGGACCCTTGACCCGAGGTCATTTATTATTGGAGAATAGTGATAAGAATGAATATATTGTATTATAGTTTTAGGTAATCTCACACTTCTTTTCTGACGATCAGAATTTTGATAAATAAATTTAGAAAGTTTTTAAAACTGAATTTGTAGGTATTTTACATATTAAATATATGCTTGTTAATATAAAAATGTTTTTATATTAATAAAAATAATAACAGATCAAAGGTAATATTGTTCTGTGCTAAAATTGGAGCATATTTCCTTGGAAAGAAATATTAAAATTATATATATATATATTTATATAAATAATACATTATGAATAATAATGTATTATTATTCCTAAATAATATATCATTTATAATAATAATATATTATTATAATAAATAATATTTCACAAAATAAAAGATACCAAGATCAATTTATATTATTTTTTTCAAAACTAATATTAACACTTTTTGGTTCAAAATGAAAACGCAATTTTCCAAAGTTTCCTCCGCTTTGTTTATTTGTCTTGAAGTTTCCACTCGCGAAATCTGTTCATAAATGAGATAACACGTGATTCGTGACTTTTAAATTACTTTGTTGATGCAGAAAGTAAAATAGTTTCGTGACTTTCTAAAGTACTTTCTGCTCGAACAAATATTTACAAAAATTTCTCACAAAAGTTTAATTTACTTTATAAGTTAACTTTAGAGTGCTCTGTCTGTACAAATTCACCAAACATTTGAATTTATATATGTTCATTTAATATCGTAATTGATGAGGAAAAACTCTGAACTAGCGATGGAAAATGTTTGAGGTTTAGGATGTTTTGGGATGTTTACTCAAGCAATGATTACGCTCAACACATAGAAAGTTTAAACATATATATATTGTTATATATATACTACTGTGCCCAAAAGTAAGAACAATTATTTTTTTCCCCAAAACTTTTTATTTATTCTTCCAAATTTATTTCATCGCTTTCAAAGTCATCCCCTCCTCTCACAATGCACTTATGCCAACTTTTTCTAATTCTGAATGCATGCTAAAAAGTCATCGGCAGGGATAGCCTTCAAAGCCCGTGGTGATTCATGTTGAATCTCTTTGATCGACTCAAGAGGGTCTTTTTGAGTTTAGGGAATAGCCAGAAGTCGCACGGTGTGAATACGGTGGTTGTGGAACGATATGGGTTTCATTTTTGGAGAAAAATCACGAAGAATCAATGCAGTGTGAGCTGGCGCATTCAGTGTTTTCGGTACTAATCGAGATTTGACACGTTTTAAGGCCCACAACTGATCCTTTTGAAATTCCAACATCATCAGCAAGGTCTCTAATTGTAAATCGACTGTTTGCAAGCGCCAAATCTTTAAAATTTTTGGACGTGAGTTTCATTGGTTGAGGGTGATGTTCGACCAGAGGGTTGTTCGTCTGTAACGTGTTCTCGGCTTTCTTTAAACTGTTTATACCCCTTTTAAACATTTCTTTCCGTTATAGGTATTCTCACTGAATGCCTTCTGCAACATTCTATATGTTTACGCAAACAAAATTTAAAAGCAAGTCCTTCGTTCAATTAATTCAGACACTTCAAAAATCGTCTGTATCAGTTTTAGCGTCTCGCAAAGCCAAGCATGACTCAAGCACTAATGAATATTTTGACTTCAAATTTCACACAGATGTCAAGGACAGTGCCAGCAACCTAAAAAGGAAAAAAGAAATTGAAATTCCATAAGGACCGGGAATTTTAAATTGGAAAATGGGTTTGAATTTTTGGACACAGTAGTATATATAGTGTTATGTCTGTCTTTCTACTAAGAATGAAATACTTTTGTTTGGTGGGAAAGAATGGGCGAAGACAGTTCAATTAATAATGAGGTTTAATGATTTCTTAGGAAGATTAAATGTTCAATTGCCTGCTATAACTTTTTATTAAATTTTTAGTTTTCAACTGGAATATGGGTTGTAAATTTAATTTTTGTGCCTCTGAATGTAAAAAAAAAAAAAGCTGAGGAGGCATTTTAAGATGTCATGATTCTGTAGGAGGTTATGTAGTTGCATAGTGTAAGGTTCTTCAATTTCCATAGAAGCGGAAATAATCAAAGAGGTTTAATCTTTTGTGGTATGTGAGGAATAAACTATGCCCGCTTATAAGCATAATTTATTCTCTAGAATGAATTCAGGGATTTTTTTGCGACTTAGGTATGATTCCAAAAAATTTTCGCCTTATGTGGTTTTCATTTCAAACTCGTTGCCTATTCTCTAATAGATAATTGTTTAAGTTATTTTTGAAATAAGAAAATTGGTACTGTAGACAAGTCATGTCGTCGTCTATAATGCTGGCCGTAGCAAGGCTATTTGCATATTCACTGGCAAAATCACCTGTATATGCTTTTATGCTACATGTGGATGGACGTAGTTTGTCTGTTCTAATAAGTTTGTGGTTAAGCCTTTGTTGTAGCAGTTTTTCGTAAACTTTTCTTAATGTAGGGAAGAAATTATTGCTGGAAAAATCTTTACCTTTTCTTATTAATTAGTTCATTGAATCTTATTTTAAAAGATTGCGGGAAGGTATGGAGTTAGAAAGGCATTAATTGCAAGGATTTCAAAGTACAGATAGAAAGTACCGAAAATAAATCTTTTGAATCATTGACATTCTTAATTCAATGATAAGAAAGTCAAGATCAAAACATGATATTAATGTCAAATGATTAACAAAATACTATAAAAATTATGAACGGAAAATAGAATATAATAATTGATAAATAAATAAAATATTATGAATATGAATATACAATACAATATTAATACTTGATATGTTTTTATGAGTAAATTTTAAATGACATAGTTTCAATGAAACACAATTTTTGCGTTGTTATCAATTTATTAATACTATATATATATATATATATATATATATATTTTTTTTTTCAAACTTTCAGATGTTTTTATTTTAAAATAATACAATCTAACAAGTTTGAAACAAAAAAAAATACTATTATTACATAAATAACATCACAAAAAACCGTGTGAGACCATGTCCTTTAAAATTTCATTATTGTCAGATATCTATCTGTCTATCTATCAATCTATCTCTCTCTCTCTCTCTATATATATATATATATATAAATGCATAATTAATAATAAATTTTTATGCCATAGATTCTGTAAAATTTTATTTCATAGAAGACTTTAGACAAATTTTATCTTATTTTATCTTACATTATTCTCCAATTATATATGAAAAATAAAAGATAAGTAATATAAAATAAAGATAAATAAAGATAAAATAAAGATAAAAAATATATATCCATTATTTTGAAAGGCATACATTCAGGAAAAATACAATCAGTGATACTATTTAAATAATTGGTAATTTAAAAAAAATGAATTTCTATGAGAAAAAAAGAAAAATAATTACAGAGTGGTCGGAATTTTTATAAAAGATTTTACTCTATTAAATTAAATTGAATATGAATTACCTTAAAATTGAATATGTCAGGCTGAAATGCCTTAAGATATATTTACCTAATCACCATTTTATTTGATCTTCATAAATGTTTAAGGTTTCGATAAAATTTGCTTCATTTAAATGAAAGGTAATTTAAGTAATTTATATATTGCATTTCTATGGACGATAAAGAAAAGGATATAAAATTATTAAATATCAATTTATTATACAGTAATTTAAAATAAAAGCTACTTAAAATATACGTAAGTAAAACATAGACGTAATGAAAGTAAATTATAGATGTAAATTTCGTTTAGTAAGTTTGGATTAGTTACATTCAACATTAAATTGTGCACTAAAATTGAATACAAAGTTAATTTGTGATTCGGTATTATTTACAACTTGAATTGTTGAGGGTCTAAACATCTGAAAATTGACCGCTGCTAATTATATGCTTAAAAATTGAAAGATTTTCTTTTATTCATAAAGAATTTTTATATTCTAATTATTTTAATTTATTTTAATTTCCTTTTATTAATTTTTATAACATTAGGCAAAAAATTATTTGAGAATTTTAAAATGATAATTTTGGTATATACATGAGTGAATTAAAAAAATATTTTTTTTTCGGATTTGTGTATGTTATGAAATGTAACAAAAGAATGCAGTCAAATTTCTTTTACAGCCTTATCAGTATTGTTCGAAAATTTGTAGACAGCCGAGAACAGTTTTTTCTACTTTTTCGGTAAAATAGCTTTCAAAATTTTAATTTAAAATGCTGATCATATTGTTCAATACAAAAAAAAAAAAATGTTGTTCTTTACTCTAAATCAGAAACTATTTTTGTAGACAAGTATTTTGTATTATGAAAAATCTTTTAATTATCTTTTAAATTTAAGAAAAAATTCATTTTTAACTTTGGAATATCTTTTAAACATTATTAAAAAAAAACAAACATATAAAAGTGTAAGAGAAAATCTCCTTTTTTTTTATTTGCTTTACTTAATAAATTATCAACAACAGTGTATTGATGTTATTATACTGAACAACTTTTTTCTATAAATTATGATACTGTACGAAAAAGTTTTTATAACAAATGAAATTTGATTAGATTTTACATATCTTCGCAAGTTTTGTAAAATTTAAAGTAAGCTTCTACAGAAATAGTTTTTTATTTAAGAATTAAGATGACAAAAAAAATGGACTTCAGAAAAATAATGACAGAACTTTGGATCTCCTAAATCGAAAAGTTTTATTAGAATCCGGTTGAAAAAGAACTGTTGTTTGAAAACTGTTTGATTTGAATATGAGCGTGAGAACATTTCAGTTAGTACCCTTGGAGGGTTTATTCGAAACTGCTGTGGGAAAATCATTGGAAATTCATCTTCTGTGGGGAAAATCAAGATGTGAGGGAGACGGTTAACGAGCTTTGAAGTATTTAAAACTGTAGGAACAACTATCCCGAACAATTAATAGGATCGTCCAACAGCAACAACTGCGATGGATGGCCTGTGATGACCCTACAGACGAGATGAAACCGATAGCAGGCAGCAGGAAAAAAACGTTTCATAATCATTTTAGCAACGTCCTATATCATGTTTTACCATGATCAGAAATATGTACAAATATGCTCTATATGCACGATGACTAATATGGTGTGGGACATAAATACTGTTCATCAGAGATACTGGTGCCGGGAACATTTCTCCGGTGTTGGGAACACAAGAACTGGACACAAAAGAAGTGAGGTTGAATGCTCATTACGAATAAAAGCAGATTTAGTTCGACGAGTGATTATCGACATACACACATCTAGAGAGAGAAGGGAACACTCAATTACCATTCCAAATCATAGAAGTAAAAGCTTTTTGAGGGTGCCGGAGTTCTCGTGTGCTGTAGTAACACTTTTAGAAGCCATAATGACCTCCCCATATACTAAAGAGATTCAATCACTGGTGTCCGCTATTGTACCAATATTCTCTTACATCATATGTGTCTTTTAAGAGTTGTTTGTGAATCTGGTCTTCTTCCTCATGGAAGACAATGCTACAAATCAACATATAGTATATATCGTGGAGATCTTGGAGAGTGAATATATGCACAACATGCCTTGAAAGGACACCATACTAAATCCCACAGAACACGTGTGTTACCTTCGCAGGAAAGGCGCTTCACCACTCGTGACCAATCATCTGGAACGATTCGCAGCTGAAATTGGAATAGACAGCCTTGCCTTAAAAGTATCTTGACAAATTTATTCTCATCATGGACCAACATTGCTATTCCTCCATTATTGTCTGGGGTGATTATATCTCCTTCTAAAGACAATTTTCTTACCAGACGCATGCCACATGAGTGTTTCTATTTTATCTCCTGTTATGCTAGGACTTATCTTTTACAAAAAAGTAACATTTTATCCTTGTTTGGATAGTTTTGATAATTGTCCCTATATTTTCTCATTTTGAAGATCTTATGGTTGTGGGCATCTTTTCTAGCTTTAAGTAAATTATTAAGAAGACATGACATCCAAAAATCGGTCGAAATATCGATTTTGATATGTTTAACCCAAAATTATACTTTGGAATCTTAAAAAAATGGCCTTACTAAAGTCACTCTAAAAATTGAAACCGAAACCAAAGCTTTCTCACTCATGATATGGAGTAATTTAAAAAAAAAACTACTTGTAAAGCCATATAAATAATATTATGAAACAATGAATTGTGGAATTTTTCGTAGTTTTTATATACTCATGT
This sequence comes from Caerostris extrusa, assembly GCA_021605095.1. NCBI lineage: Eukaryota > Metazoa > Arthropoda > Arachnida > Araneae > Araneidae > Caerostris > Caerostris extrusa. Next base: position 45,506 of record BPLR01001724.1, read on the forward strand.
TTGTGAAAATTAAAACCATGAAGGAATCGTCATGGTGAATGTCAGTTGAGTGGTAGTGGTACAAATAAATGATTAAACTGCAAACAAAAAATCAGCATTTTTGTAAACGCCGCAAAACTAACAGTCAAACTGAATTCTCACATATTATTTGTATCATGCAGAATCAACAGGACGAGGATCACGAGCGAGGACCAACGAAATCCCACACATTTCAATATAAATACGCAGGCCAAGGAAGAACTGTACCTGCCGCTTAAACAGTCCTAATATGAGTGGGGGCGGGCATTGTCCTGTTGAAATAACTAGCTTTGAAGGAAGGGAACAGCTTGGGGCTGCAGAACTTCACTGAAACAGATTCATGAGATATGGAGTAACTCCGGCTGTTCGTCCATCGATAATCCGGAAGGTGGCGTTCACCGGCTGTAACGAATGCCATCATGGTACCACAAATTTTCTAGACATTTTTATGCTGATATAACCGCAGGCGGCGATAATCCTGTATAAAGGAGTCCTTCTCGGGTTCACGCTGCAGCAGACAGCAACGTCTACCACGAATTATGATGGCTATTGAACATTGCGGACCAATTGTCTATCATCGCAGAAGGAAGCATCACTTTTGTGTTAAAATGAATAACTGTAATCTCGCTCTCTTGCTCTCTTTCGCATAAAATTTTGAATAATAAATACACGCCTCGCTGTTTTTCATTTAATTAAAATTCCGCGTAAATTTACAAACATGCTTTTGCAAATCCCATCTTAGGATAGTTTTTGTGTTGAAAGAGAAATTGTATGATTTGTGAATAATAAATGTTTATTCATTTAATTAAAATTATATTTAAATTAAACAAATCCCTCGTATTAAAAAGGAAATCGCCGTTCCGGAATGTGTTGCTTTAAAAATGAAAACCAAGCGTTGTAATAATGGAAGTAATGGATCTTATATAGTCTGCTATTAAGTCTTTAATTAACGAATCGACAATCACTTCTCCTTATTGGGAAATCAAACTGAAAAAAATGTTCAAATGAATATGTGATTGTGAATTTTAAATATTTAAACAAACCTTTGACGTATATCGGAATCTATTATGTGATGAAGAGACTTTACAGTTTGACTTATTGACGTTCCAAGTGATTAATTGTTAGAATGTTACATTCGATGTACTACACAATATGTAAATGAATCTTTACGCAGAATTATGCGGAATAAATGTCCGGAGGATACATTTGCATTTTCAAATTGTGTTCGGCGTTCAGTTTCTAAACCATCTGCGAATTTAATTTTGGTGACAATAAAAGTAGTTTTAGTAGTTTTTAAAGAACAGTGGAAAAACAACAGAGGGCCATAGGAGCAAATTTTGGAACTAACAGTTGAAATAATGTTGTGTAAAATAAAAGTGGTTTTTTGAAGGAGACACATTTCTACCAAATATAAGAATGCTAGAAAATTAATAAAACTAACTAAACTATATAGACTGCGTGAAAAAAAGGAAGAAATAATATACAAATCTGAAAATTTTGGAAATTTTAATTATGAAATTTAATTGCACTTCAGGAAGTATTTGCTTTTATATAAAAAAAAAAATTATTAAATGCCTGTATGTATAACGTGAAATTTATATTGTGTATAATGCGTAATATGAATTATGTTATATGACGAAGGATTGTTTTCGCTTTCTGACACACTTTTAATTTCGATCATACGATAAGAAACATTTATTATTTTTATTTAAAAATAGTTTGATATACTAGTAGGAATATGTTAAAGTAAAAGATAAAAAAAATATGAAAACATATTACATTTTTATAACTTTTTCATCTATACAAGAACTTTAAATGGATTTTAAGCACTCATTTTATTAAAAATATTTAAGAGTTAAAATCTTTAGACTCTATAACATGCTACAAATAACTTGAATTTTTAATCATATTTATAACTATCTACTGCATAATATAAAGAATGGGATTTTTGAAAAAAAATTTAAAATATATTTTTTAGCAAGTTAATTTTTTTAGAATGCATAAATTATCGTATGTTTCTATAATTTTTAGCTTTAGGATTTTTTTCTGAAAAATATTAAAAATATACAAAATCCCATCCTTTGAATTGGAAATAAATTTTTTATCAGTACAATGGAAAAAAAAATGGAACTAGAATGTTTTTTTTTTTTTTCTTCGAATGCAGCTGGAAAATAGACCGTGATCTTTCGCCATAAGGGCTGCGCCGATGTTACTCACTTTGCATTACCCAGGGGGCGCGTGTAACTTGATGGTAAGCCACGGATGCGGAGTAACAATGCCCCCGCAGCGCTCTACGATCCTATTAGGTCCGGGACCTACGGTTTAAAGTGGATCCCGAAACCACTACAAACACCTATGGAAAAGCCGGGATTTGAACCTGATACCTGTGGTACCGAACGCCAGAGCGCTAGCCATTCGGCCATCAGGCCTCCCGGAACTAGAATGTCAAAAATTGAATATAAGTAGTATTTTGAAATGATTAAAAATAAAAATTTTGAACTTCATATGAATTTATAAAAATTAAAATATTTTTGTGCATTTTTCATGCCAAAACTCTTTAATTATATTTAAAGACATCAATTATAGTCAAAAATTTCTTTAGTAGCTTAAAAGTAGCATTTAGTCACTTAAAAGTTAGCTAGTATATATAACTATATCTATATCTAACTATCTATAATAATCTATCTATCTATCTATCTATCTATATATACACTCAAGAGCCAAAGCATTATGACCACCTGTCAATAATGAGTTGACCCACCTTTGGCGCGCAACACAGCTTCAACCCGCCTTGGCATGGATTAATACCACCACTTAATACCAGTTAAATATCACTTCCACCTGATCACGTGCCTTCCACGTCATCCAGGCGAGTTCATTGCAAAATGTAGGGATGGTCATAATGTTTTGGCTCTTGAGTGTATATATATATATATATATATATATATATATATATATATATATATGCTGTGCCATATATAGCTGTGTCATAGATGTTTGAGGGGTTCGGAATCCACTTTAAGGCTTAGGCCCCGGTCTCATATGAGCGTTGGGATTAGAGCTGACAATCCTATCTCAAAAAAAAAAAAAAAAAAAGAAAATCATCTCTCGTCTCGAAAATTGCCAGTAGGTAGACGGCCTTGGCCCCACTGGGCTGTTGCGCCTATGATGATAATAAATGCTTCAATTTAATTTTAATATACATTTTTTTTTAAATTATATAAAATTTAATATCACACCCTTTACTCTACACTCCATTACACTTATCCATTAAATTCAGACATAGACAGACTACTCCATTAAATTGAGACATAGCCCCATCATATTATTATGCGTCTTTTTAGCAATTTCTTGATGGCAAATATTTCAGTAATAAACAGGAGATTCAAAATTTTGTAAATGAATACTTTGCTATAAGAACAAAAATGTTCTTTCAGAGATGGACATATCTATCTATATATATATATATATTATGTTCTTGTGAAAATCTGTTTTAAGTTTTTGAAAAAAGATTTTCTAATTTTTGAACAAAAGCACTAACGTAAAACCTTTCAGCAGAATATTTTTAGTTTACCTAAAAGTTTTAAGTTTCTTGTAATGTTATGTTTAGTCAAACAATTTTAACGTAGAGAAAAGAAAAAACGAACAAAGAAAAAAAAAAAAAGATGAAACTTAAAAACTGAATTGTGGAAAACTATTTTTCAGCAACTGTATTTTAAATCAAATAATGAAAACTAACAAAAGTTGCTAGAAAGTGAATTTGTTTCTAAAAAGTGACCCATTGAGTATTTTCTATCTTTTAAGAAGTAATAAAAATTTACAGTATTGTTTCTTGTATCAATAGATTTAAGTTTCCGTATGTATTATATAAGCTTAATGCACATGGTATGTATTAAAAACATATTTTTTAATCTTTTATAGATTTGTTTAGAATGAGTATTATAGACTGATGTGGTCTGTTGGATGAGTTGACCCGGTTAAAAACCCTATAATTGGAGCTGAACCAAAATCCTCCATGTGTTTGCCAAATTTGTTTATGATAAATCAGTAAACTGGAAAGTCCTTTTAGTTAGACATGGGTGGATAAATATTGGGATGAGGGGATGGGTGGAAAGCCCTTTAGTTAGGTATGGAAAAGGGTGCCATGTGCCATATTGAAATATTCATTTGGAGTTGTTACATAATGCGTGTAATATAATCAATCTCTGGGGCGCTCTGGATAACGCTGAATCTGTTACACTTCTGCATCTAATGAATAGTGAAATAACCTCAGGCTTATTGTATTTGTTTTTGTAATATTAAATGATTCTATTTAAATATTTAAAATAATTCATTTAGTATCTTTTTAAAAGACAATGCCCAAAAATAATATCACTTCATTCATCCTCATCATGAATGAATCAAATTCCTTTGTTTCTATAATTATTAGTAATTATTATGAATAAAAATATTAAAATTTAAAAAAAATATTTAAAGTAAAGCATAAATGTTAAAATATAATTTAAATTTATTGAAAAGTAAAAATGTTACTATGTATCAATTTAATTTAATAACTGAAAGAAATTTATTTTTGGATTATTTGCATCCTTTACTACTAAAACATTTATTCTATTTGTATTAAGAAATAAAGGTGGAAAAATAAAAATCCATTTTTAATCCTTAACAAAAATAGATTTATAACTGCTATTTTTTTAATTTTATGGAAGAAAAATATGATTTTCTTCTTTAATGTTCACTAGTGAAAATTTATCTGATTGTAAATCCTAGATTTTCTTTCATTTCCACAAAAATTAAAAACATAATTGTATTTTTTTAGGGACAATAACTTTCATTTATTGCAAAGAAAGCAGATTCTGTTTATGTCTTCAAAGTATCTTTAGAAAGAAATCACTCGCGTTAATTGCAGCATCAACACAAATACTGAAATATGATCAGGTTCCAAAAAAAGAAAATGGGGGAAAAAAGTGAAAAAGAGATGAGAAATAGGATTTTAGAAGAATCAAAGAGTGAAATGATACGTTTATCGAAATTATTAACAATTGGAAATAAAATAAGACTTTTGATCTTATTTATACAAACTTTGAATTTTTTTCAAATTGAGAATTGGGGTTTTTTTCTGACTAGAAAAGTTTTTCCCTGTAGCTAGAGACAGTAATAGAAAAAGTTGCTTAAATCTGCTTATTAATTTCAAAGTTAAAAAGTACGAAATGACAAAATTATGATATCATTTTGGGCTTTTTATTATTTTTTTTTAAAATTTAATCATAAAACTTGTTGTCTTTCTTAAAATGTACTTTAATTTTCACTCGTTTTAAAAAATATTTTCACAAATTATTTAAAGTAAGAACTTATTTCAACGGTCTTAAATTCGTCTAATAATTAAAAAATGTTGTTAATTAAATTTTGAGAGTTAATGTCTTTTTAAAACTTTATAAATAAGTAGCAGAAATGATGTGAAATAATAATAAGTAGCAGAAATGAGGTGAAATGATAATAAGTAGCAGAAATGAGGTAATCTAATAAGTAAATAAGTAGCAGAAATGAATAAATTAATTAATTCAAAATAATTCTTTCTCATTCAATGGTCTACCTAATTTATTAAACAAACATAAAAACTTTAAGGCTTTTAATTTTCTCAAATTTAATTAAATTATTTAATTTAAATTGACTAATTTTCAATTAAATTAAGTATTTATATATCAATAAAAATATCATATCAAATATCCTACTTAAATATGAACTTAATTTTGGATATCCAGCAATAAATGTATTCAATAAATATTATATATATTTTTTGAAAAATAATGCTTCAAATTAAGTATTTAAAAAATAATGTTTCAATTTCCTTCAATGAATTTTAACTCAAAAATGACGTAATATTTATTGAAAATATTTAATTTCATTTTTACTGAAAGATTCATGCATTATTGAATTTCATTTTAATCAATTACTGTATTTTACGTACATAGTTGTAAATTGTATTGAAATAATTTTTATAAAAGAGATAATTTTATAATGACGTAATTTATGTATTTCTTGACAAGGTGGTATAGAAATTAATAAATTTTCATTTCATTTTGAAGAAAATAAAATTTAAATATAAACAAAACAAAAATGGAACAATTTTACTGAAATTTGCTTTTCATTTTGTAAAAAAAATGTACTAAAAATATATTTTTGTATGAAAGGAATTAATTCATTTTCGGTTTCAAAACAAGTTTGGATTTAGCAATTTGACGTTCTTTTCCCCTGAAATAATATCTAGTTGTAGAGTTTTGAAACAAATCTGTCGCCACTATCAGTTTTAGGTATTTGAATGTTATTTTAAATAATTTATTAGTTTATCTATAAACAAATTATAAAAAATTATAATAATTTTTTATTTTAAATGAATAAACAGTGTATTGACAAATTTTATGAAATCAAAATTTAAAGAAATTTATCTTTGATCCCTTCGATTCTTCTCGTTGAACTCATCCATTTGAATATTATTAAAAACTGTGACTACAATTTTTGGAATTGCTTCAGTGTTATTAAAAATGTTGTGCAGGTACAATGTATGAAGATTTACAGCGATAATGGAGAAAATTTCAATTTTTTCATAATTCGAAACAGCCTGCTGTCTATGGAATTGCTCGAAGGCATCAGAAACAAGATATTTGGTTGGCCTTTTCTTGCATTGGCATTTATTTGACATTTTTCTTTGTTTTTGAATGCGTCCATTCCTCATACAATTTGGAGTTTACTGTCTTGTACATCAGGAATCGATCGATTATAAAAATACATCAAAATGGCAATAGTGTGTCTGAAACCGTAACTACTATAGCTCTGATGAACCTCCTACACAAGTAAAAATTTAGTTGAATCACAACAAATATTACTTCAGTAAAATTTACAACGATGTACTTAAAATATGTACAGAAGTCGATTAAAATGAAATTCAATAAAACATAAATATTTGCAGTAAAAATAAAGTGATTAAATATTGTCAATAAATGTCACATCATTTTTGAGTAAAAATTCATTAAAGGAAATTGAAATATTATTTTATTGATCACGAATTATTTGAAAAAGTTAAGATTATTTTCAGCCATTTTCAGAATTATATTGATGTGCATTTCTCAACTTTGACAGCAGACGTTGATTGGATAAAAGCAAGCGATTAAAATCGGAAGAATTTATCTTCCTAAGCAATCTGTATTTTTTAAAAGCAGGTTGAGATGTTGCAATTATATGTCTCCTGTCAATTAGTGCTTTTTATATTTCTCGAATTGGTTTAAAACAAGCAATCTTAAAACATTGTAGACGAAATGTGCATTATTTATTTATTGTTGTTGAAAAATGAATTGTATTTGAATGTAATTAATGTGAAATGCATCAAAATTTATTTAACATTATATTTTAAAAATTTTATAATTTTAACATATACATTATTATCATTTTTAAAAACTATAAACAATAGACAAATACATATAAAGTGAAAATGTAAATTATCTTACATAATTTAAATGCTTTAATTCAACTTACTTTATTAATTTCAATAGTTTTTTGTTTTGCTTAAATATCTGTTTATTTATTAAAATATAGATGGCAATAAAATAATATTAAGTTTGATAAATTTATTTTTTGAAAATTGATAAATATATAAGTAGACCCTTTTTTGTAGTAGTGTATAAAAGTCAGGAATTTCTATTGTTGAAATCTTTTAATGTTGTAAAGTGTAAGAAATATAATCAACTAATGACAATGCAAAAAAATCAATAAACTAATATTAACAAAATAATAAACAAATACTACATGGAAAGTAAATTTTAAATTATGCATACAATCCTTGTAATTATTTAACAATTTTATTTTAAATGTACTAATATTTTAAAATGGTTTGCTTTGCTGTTTTACCTTTTAACAAATTACTTCATTTGAAATATTTTGTAATATCTGAAACACATTTGAGGTTATATGAAATATATTTAACAAATTCATATTCTAAGAGATACCTTTCTAAAATGTTCTTGCGAATTTTTGGTCAAAAAATAGAAACTCCCGCCCTTTTTTCCATGCGTTTAGAAAATATCTTCAAAATCTCTTCTTTTCAGAAAGTTTGAATATTCAGAAAGGAAAACATGAAAAATATATTGGACTAAGCTTTTGTATGTCAAAGAATACAAGATTTGGAAATAGTTTGGAAAAGTAAAAACTAAAAATTGATATTATAAAGAAAAAAATGTTCAAAAAGAAAAAAAAAGAATGTAAACTAGAGAGCAAAGAAAAATTTGTAATAATTTTTTTAATATGAATAAAAGATTGTAAATTTTTTTTTTTGGAAAAATTGTTCTTTCGGTTATATATTTTCAAAGAATATATTATTAGATGTTTTTGAATATTTACTGTTTAAAAAAAATTAAAACTTTTCATATTCAAGAGCATACTTTTTTTCAAATATTAGGACAAAGAAAGACAACACAACAAAAGAGAAACAGATTTACTAATGTTGCATACTGAAATAACCCTAAGTTTAACATAAAAAAAAGATTGTCTTCACTATTTGCTACTTTCACTTCCATGGTTCACTAAAAATGAATTTTCTTAGTCTTCTCTTAGTAGGCCCATTCCTAGTCTTCTCTGATACGATACAGTAGTCGCGAGAAAAATCGACTTCCCAACATCGCCATAAACTTCACCAATTATTTGACAAGATTGGCAATTTAGTGATTTTTAAAATCTTTTCAATTCCTTTTATTAGCTCACACTCTCCCTATATATATATCTTGTTCAAATTTTCAATCGTTCATAAAATACTTTTTATTCATCCACTCAAGTTCAAATATATTTTTTTGAACTTGTAGTGGATGACACTGGATGTTAATACAGTTTTTAAAATATTAATTAATTCATTAAATTTAATTAATTAATTATAGTTTTTTAAAATTTAAGTTGTATATATCTACCAATAAATGGCGACAGATAAACTTTAAAAAATGAATGACAATTATTTATAAAGGACTTTCTACAATATAGTGAAAAAAATGGGAATTAACTTAAAAATTTTTTTTTTTTACATTACTTGTTTTCAATTCCTTCTATTAGCTCACACTCTCCCTATATATATCTTGTTCAAATTTTCAATCGTTAATAAAATATTTTTATTCATCCACTGAAGTTCAAATACATTTTTTTAACTTGTAGTGGATGACACTTGATGTTAATACAGTTTTTTAAAATATTTATTCAGTAATTAAATTTAATTAATTCATTTTATTTTAGATTTAAGTTGTATATATCTACCAATAGATGGCGCTAGATAAACTTAAAAAATGAGTGAAAATTATTTATAAAGGACTTTCTGCAATATAGTGAAAAAAAGTAGGAATTGACTTATATTTTTTTTTTTTTTTATATTACTTGTTTATTGTATCGTGCACATTTGGAGAGTTGTCACAGAAAAGAAACTTTTAACAGAATGAATCGTATTAATTAGAGAACAAACAATTCCAAAATTAATAATTAAATATAAATAAATAACATATATTTATATTTTATATATTGATTAGATAGTAATTAGATAGTGAATAACATATTTTAGATATTGATTAGATAGTGAATAACATATTTTAGTTATTGAGTCGATATTAATTAGATATTGAATAACATATAAAAGATTGATTAGATATTAAGTAGATATCGAATAAGATATTTTAGATATTGATTAGATATTAATTATATTTTAAATAACATATAGATATTGATTAAATATTAATTAGATATTGAAATATTTTAGATATTGATTAGGTATTAATTAGATATTAAATAACACATTTTAGATATTATTTAGATACTAATTAGATTTTAAATAACATACTTTAGATATTGATTAGATAGTAATTAGATATTGAATAATATATTTTAGATACTAATTAGATTTTAAATAACATACTTTAGATATTGATTAGATAGTAATTAGATATTGAATAATATATTTTAGATATTAATTAGATATTCAATAATATATTTTAATTTGGCTCGATTTGTCACTCAATTATATCATGTTAGTTAGATTACGATTTTTTGAATATATCTTGACTTAGGCTTTGCAGTCACTGTTTTGAAAAGTGAGTAGCGATATTGAGAATGTGTTTCTCATTGGTTAGATGTGCATAATGGGTCTTTTTCCATATACGCACACAAATGAAAGCTGATTTTATTTAAACTATCATGTAGTTATCCTGTATTTAAAATTACTTTGATAGGCAGTTTTGATGTTTTCCCATGAATTTCATAACTTATAAAAGATTTTTATTACCGTAAAGGTTTCAGCATTCCATAAAAAATATGTATAGTTTTTCAAAAGATGAACAACATCACCATACTTGCATTATTATTTAATATGTATAAAAATCGATTAAATAAAAGTTTTTTACACTATAATATTTTTAAGAAAAAGAAATAGGCAATTAAACTTCATCAGTAATAGACTATAAGATCTATAAAAATTATAGCTATAAAATTCCTATTTTTGAAATAGTTGTTCAAGTATGGATATGTCATAAAAATGTATATAATGGAATATTACAAAGTAAAAAAAAAATATATAAAAACTTTTAAAAATATTTCAAAAATTTTTATAACCTTGAACATAAATAAGACATGAAAATCCTTTTTAAAAAGGTACAAAAAATGGGTATTTAAACAATGATATAAAAATATCCCTGAGTTTTTGAAGCACAAATAAAGATAATGTTTTGCTATTTAAATATGCATTTACTTAAAATATTTTAGTATTCATAATTTTTTAAGCCTAAAATTACAATCTGCGCTTAGAGGTAAATTTACCATGGGGAGAGTTTATTTTCCAAGCATTGCCTCAATTGCAAGTAGAAGAAAAATTTTCCCCAGCCGTAATGAAATTACTACTTGAAAGTTTAATACTGTATAGAACAATAAAAACTTTATGATCGCAATATAAAAATAAAGTTCGAACTTCCAACTTTAAATCAAAGATTCCTGAATGCATAAAAGGTGAATGGTCTATATATTTCCAACGAGATGGCTTTACGAATAAAGAGTTCGCGCTTTACAAGCCAAGTTACTTTAAGATGCAAGTTTAGATTCGTTGATATAACCAATTCTTATAAAAAAATTTATGGCTAGCATATATTACATAACCGAAGAGTAGGAAACCATAAAAATAAAGCATGCTTTCAACTGAGCTATATTCTGAATAAGAATAACAGTGTTTTTGTCTTAATCTCAGATATTTAAGAATCGTATTGCAGAATTTAAAGGCAATTTTAAAAGGTAAGAGACATAACTCGTAAAACTTCTCTGCCATTATTTCATTGGTAGAAAGAAAGGTTGAATATTCACTGTGATGTTTTGAAAGAAGTATTTTTATGTTATTTAAAAATCAAGTTCTTAAATTATTTAAATATGAAACAAAAGTTCAATGAGACTTGTTGACTATCTTATATCCTCTACTCCGCAATTTGGTAATTAATTTTAATGCTATCATTTAATAAAAATTTCATTATAAGGTCTATATGTAATAATTGTCATACATTACGAAACCTAAACGTAAAGATAGTACGTTATGACAATACATTATGAAGTCAATATACAAAGACAACTGTATATTATGAGGAATGTAAATAAAACCATACATTATGAAGATTAAATGTAAATACAATTAAATATTATGAACAGCTATACGTAATGATGCACAGACAGCTATACATAATGAAGATTAAATTTACATGTAACTATTCATAATGAAGACTAAATGTAAAGACAATTATACAGTATGAATGTAGTACTAAATGTAAAGAAAATTATATGTTAGCATTTTAGCAAGGAATTAAAAAATGATTAAATTAGAATCCGATTTCACAAATTCTTTAATATTTCTTTGCCTTGATGAGATATAGGTAACAAATTTTTGTAAAAATATTTTATATTCAAAATATTCAATATTAACATATTAAACAAGCTTGTCTTAATTTGCTCTTAAAAATGAGAATAACGAGTGAAGTACACGATAACGAAAAGAAAATTTTGAGTTGAATAAATATTTGAATTTAGCAAATATATGAAACATCTCATAAATATTAAAATTTGCCCGTTTTAGTAAGTGAAATTGATTCAAAATAATTCAAATTTAATTCATCAGATAATTTTTGTGCAACGACATCTGTAAATAGCTATAAGTCAAAAGGAACAATTTATGAATATTTGAATAAATATTTGTTTTTAAATCATAATTTAAAAAAAGGGTACCATAGTTCCTTGGGGCTTACGTTTTAGCATAATATTAGCATAATGGTACTGAAATAATTGATTAAAATAGAATTATAAGTCAAACAATAAGTTTTAATTTTTTTCAAACATTTTATTTTCATCAAAGTCTTTTATTAAAAGATTTCTACAACATTTTGTATAGAAATTTTAAAACGAAAGAAAAGTAATGGCTGGAATTTTCTAAAAAAAATATCATATCATTCAGTGTACTCCATAAAAAGTCTTCCACAGATGAAAAATCAGCTAAGTTGCAAAGTTAATTTCGTTTCTATTGCTTGCGTGTTTCATATAGCTGTTATAGCTTTAATAAAACTCGAATTTTCAAAATAAACAATGCTTAATTTTGTTAAAGTCCAATTGCACACATAGTCTAAGCGAGTTAAGATTTCTTTATAATATTATGCATTATGTATGATATATAAGAATCTTTAAACTACAAATTATCTCATTTTTATAAAACCACTCACATTCATTCATAATATCAATTATTATTTTATTTTATTTAAACGTATATATTATTTTAAAAATATTATTAATTATACTGAATATTCATGGTTGGGCTATAAATCAATTTCATAAGTGCATTTCTATTTAAAATGTCAGTACTTAATAACAATGGATGTATCAAAATTGAATGGGTGTATATGTTAATGTAAGAACATATGTTAGTCTCCATTACAATAATAAATATCATAATTTTTTTTTTTATCTATGGATATCATAATTATTTTTTTTAATTACCATAATTATTTTTTATAATGTAAAGAAATTATTTACAAATGAAATGCAATTCAGCATTTAATACTAAATTTCAATATATACATATATATATATATATATATATATTAATTATCTCAATAATGCTAATGGTAAATTTTAAATTCTATTCCATTTCTCAAAGCGATGTAATGGTAAGTTTAATTATTACTTCAAATAAATATAATATAATATCATTCATTTTACATAAAAAAATATGATTATTGTAATTTGTACGAAGAAATTTTTTATTAAATACTACTGAAAATACAATAAACTTGAGTAAAAGGTTTCAGTTTGCTTTTATATTTACAGTTTGAATAAATTACTTTGCAGGATCAATACTTTATAGAGAAGATATGGTGCCAATGATACAAAATGAAAAATTAGTTTTAAACATTTCTTGTAATAATATTTTTATGTATTGTATAAATAATTGATTTTCTACGAAATATATCAGGAAAATTATTTATAATACATGCAGAGAAACCAATTACATATATACAATATATGTACTAATACTTGATTTACATTCATTTTAATTAAAAAATATTGTAAGATTTTATAATACAAAATGTTTTTTATAAAGATTAGAGTCTATATTCAAGTAAAAGAAGATAATAAAACCAAAACATATAAGTAATAGTTATGAGAAAATGCAAAAATATTTTTTGAATAACAAATATTTCAGTAAAAAAATATAATAATAAATAAAATAACGTAAAATATATAATCAATAAATACGGGTTGTGTTTAATTTTTACAATTCATATATATAAGACTAAAATTTATGCTTTATACTTACTTGAATATAATGCATTAACATCTGTATATGTTCCCAAAAGATGCAGGTAATTTTCTCACAGACTGCATTAAATAAAAACACGAATTCACTTTCTGAATTTGAGGTAAAACTTTCATTACTTCACACAAAAATACTGCTTTTTTTCTATTATATTAAATTTTTTTATCTTATTGAGATTTTTTTAACACACATCTTCACTTTTTTTAAACGTTCAATGTAAAACGAAAAATAATTATATAAGCTCAAAATGAGGTTTTTTAACAAACTTCTTCACTATTTTTAAGCGTTCAATGCAAAAATAAAACATAATTATATAAGATCAAAATGTAAATGCTTAATATTTCATTTTTTTATTAAAAGAAACTTAATGGATATTAAGATTTATCATAAACTAATAAAGTATTGACGGTTTGCGGGAAATAAAACGTATAGATGTGACGAAAAACACACCAAGGTTTCAAATAAATGACGAGGAAATGCCCTGCAACAAAGGTTATAAATCACAATTAGGTTTTACTCATACATAAATCTTTCTGATGGTTTATGGTTGATTTTTTGTGTAGTTGTATTTTCTTTCAGCCATATGTTCAAGGTAAGATGGGGTTCCCATAATTGTGACGAAAAAAAACGAGCAGAAATGAAATTTAAGTATTTATGATTGTTGCATTTATTTAATAATTGTGAAATCTTTAGGTATTAATAAAGCTTTTATTTTATTTATAATGTATCGTAATAATTAATTAGATTTTACTTCTTAAACAATTATTTAAAAATATTATATAAATAAGATCATTGTATATTTTATTCAAAAAAATAATTAGAAATAAAGTATTGTTTTTTGAAAGCAGTTACTGCAACAGGTCCCCCTGCAAGTTAATAGGCCCTTAGTGGGTGAGAATATAATTTTATCATATATTTTAATCAAACAAAACTTTTAATTTAAATCTTCCTGTTCATTGAATGATATTTAATATTTTTAGAATTATTTAATTTATGTTTTAAGATGAAATAAGATAAAAAATAAAACTATTTTAAAAAATTTAGTTTTACTGAAAGTTCTTTAAGAAATTTATTCATTAAACAGTCTTTGAAACAGAGAAAAGCAATAACATTTTAAATCTTTAGATATCTAAAAATTTTAGGGCTATTAATACTAGTTGGTAATGAACTTCAAGTGAATTAAAAATTTTCGTTTTAAATGCTTTTTTTTCCATTTTATTCTGTAAAAGACTGTTTTTAAAAATAGAATAATGTTTTCTGTAGTATTTTTAAATTTTATTAAATAAAATATTTTCCGTATATAAGAAATAATAATAAAACTTATGTTTGTTTAAAGAAATTAGAAAGCTTCGACAAATAAGAATAATAAAAAAAATAACACTAGAAAATAATATTTATAAAATAGACAAAATAATTAAAGAAATATTTTAATAAAAAAAAAAATAACAACATTTTTTTATCAAAATAAAAAAAGTTGAATACGTTTCATTAATTTAAAAACTTAAATTCGTCTAATGGTTGTTAAAATTATGATATTTGAAGTTTTAACAATTTGTAAATAAAGGTTAAAAATATCAGTAATAATAGCTATTTTAAATTAATAAAAGTACTTTATTTTTTAATTACATGATAAATATTCAAACGAATATATATAACACTGATTAGACAGTCGTTTAAGCATCATGTTGGTTTGCCATGTACCACTGAATATCTTCAAATCAAGTCTTGATCGCTTTGCTATATATATGAAGTTCTTCAATATTAAAATATGTAATCATGCTTCCTCCTATGCACTGGCAGTAGCGCCTCCTTTGGCGATCAATAGAAATAAATGGTCAGTTGGCACCCTCACGCCCAATTACAATTTGGTTGCCCAATCTGCACACTGCGCATGACACTTATGAGATTTTATGGACGATAATGTGAGATCCCAGAAAGCTCAATTTAACGATGAGTTTATGGAGGAATAAATCTTTTATCATATAGTATGTAGCCTGAATCACTGGATCTAAATTCTACAAGTAATGTTGAGTATTCTAAAAGAGTCAAGTGCTTCAAGATAATTCTTCTTATTTCAGCAGTCTTCCAAAATTAGAATTCCTTCACAAACAGCAAGGGATAAAATATATAGAATTTAACGTTACTGTCATTGACGTGGAATTTATAGCATTTTCAATAAACATTATATGTAACAAACACAGAATCTATTTTTATTTATGTCCATAAAAGTACAGAACTTCTTAATAATTAGGTAGCATTCTTAATACATGCAAAAATACGTTTATTTAATCATTCAAAATCTAAATTCGAAATTCTTCCATTTCTTGAAGGATTCATAAAACAGCCCTGAGATAGTATTTTCAAAAAGGTTTTTCAATTTTTTTTTTTATTCTTTTCAGCAATGGAATTTATTTTAAAAATATTTTCACAACAATACATCAAACGCTTTTTCGTTCCAACTCTATAATTTAACTGCCTCGCCTGAGAAATCCATCAAAAACCTCAATGGCGATTTTCGAATTTAAACCAACCACTGAATTCCTTTCCCACCAAAAAAAAAAAGATTATTCATCCTAGGCGGCAATTCACATAGCACTCATCTCCTTGGCTGTCAAAAATGGAGTGAGAAAATCTTTCCAAACACAATCTAAATCTGTTCTTCTTCGATCAACTTAATATTTCAAAATCTTGTAAATAAGAAATTCAGTACCATTTGTATTGATTGGATAGGCCTGGCAAATTTCACGGGTACTATAGGACATGTAGATTCCCAAGATGATCTTTCACAAAGGAATGTGTAAGCCCCTTGAGACGTATATAAGGTGAAGATGCATTCTTATTGGAACGAGAATGTATTCTTGTTGCAACAAGAATACATCTCCACTGATTCATTTCTCGAAAAGACTACCGCGTTTTTGACAAAAAAGACGGAAGTCGTCCAGTTCATCTCAGAATATAAAAAGAAGCACAAGGATCTCATTTCAGCAGAATGATACGAACTGGGGCACGGCAATAGAATAAAAGAGGTTTTGTTTGAAGAAGGAATGTAATTTATACTGATTTGCTGAATAAATAACGTTGCATTTTCTATGTAGCAAAGTGTATTAAATGAATTGTTTTATTTGAATAGTTATTGTTGCCCATATTTTATTTTTTGAACTTTATTAGATTAAATATGAGTTGTTAATATTTTATTTTAAAACAGCGTCATTAATTTTCAAATCCATTTTAACATAGTAATATTTCTAAAAACATTTTATTATAACAAATTTTATTTAGTAATGTTTTTTAATTTGATCTTTAATTTATGAAGCTGAAAATAAAAAATATTAATTTCGTTCTTAATACATTTATTATTTTAGTTTAAAGAATTTTCTTAAATTCTATGCAGCCATATTATTGCATTAAATGTATATAATTTTTTTCATTATTCTCCCTGTATCTCAGTCCAACATCCTGTTAAAATCTAGTTTCCCAGCCTAAACATTAAACGTATTACTTAATGGATTTTATGGAAAAACGTGAGATCCCAGAGAATGCAATTCTATGATTAAGTATTCTCATGAGTATTCTAAGGAGAGCCAGTCTTCTACAATAATCCTTCTTATTTCAGGCTCTCCTAAGAATTAAAATTCTTTTCACAAACAGCAAGTGATAAAATATATAGAATTTAATGTTACTGTCATTGTAATGGAATTTAAAGATTTGTTAAAAAATGTATGAAATTAATCAAGCAATTTTTTTATTTATGTCAATAATAGTTCATAACTTCTCTAATAAATAAGTAATATTCATAATATATGCAAAAATTCGTTTATTTATTCATTCCAAAACCCTTTCTTGAAGTATTCACAAAACAACCTATAGATAGGATTTTCAAAAGCTTGAAAACCTTTTCTTACTCTTTTTACGAATGGAATTTATTTAAAAAAATATTTTCACAACAATGCATCAATCGCTTTCCAACTCTATCATTTAACTGCCTCGCCTGAAAATCCATCAAAAAACCTCAATAGCGTTTTTCGAATTTTAAACCAACCACTGAATTCCTTTCCCATCAAAAAAAAAAAAAAAAAAAAGATTATTCCTCCTAGTCGGCTATTCACACAGCACCCACCACCTTTGACTGTCAAAAATGGAGTGAGAAAATCTTTCCAAACACAATCTAAATCTGTTCCTCTTCGATCAACTTAATATTTCATAATCTTGTAAATAAAATATTCAGTACCATTTGCATGATTATTGGCTAGGCCTGGCAAATTGCACGGGTACTATAGAACATGTAGATTCCCAAGATGATCTTTCACAAAGGAATGTGTAACCCCTTGAGACTTGTATAAGGTGAAGATGCATTCTTATTGGAATGAGAATGTATTCTTGTTGCAACAAGAATACATCTCCGCTGATTCATTTCCCGAAAAGACTACGCGTTTTTAACAAAAAAGACAGAAGTCGTACAGTTCACCTCAGAGTATAAAAAGAAGCACAAGGATCACATTTCAGCAGAATGATACAAACTGGGGCATAGCGATAGAATAAAAAGAGGTTTTGTTTAAAGAAGGATTGCAATTTCTACTGATTTGCTGAATAAATAACGTTGCATTTTCTATATAGCAAATGTATTAAATGAATTGTTTTACTTGAATTTGTTATTGTTGCCATTTTTTATTTTTTGCACTTTATTAGATTAAATATGAGTTGTTAATATTTTATTTTAAAGCAGCGTCATTAATTTTCAAATTCATTTCAACATAGGAACATTTCTCCAAACATTTTATTGTAAAAACTTTTTGCTCTAATGTTTAATTACTTTTTAATTTATAAATTGAAAATAAAAAAAAAAATAATTTCTTTTCTTAATACATTTATTATTTTTGACTAAAGAATTTACTTCAATTCTATGCAACCATATTATTGCATTAAATGTATATAATGTTTTACATTATTCTTCCAGTATCTCAGTCCAACATCCTGTTAAAATCTGGTTTCCCAGCCTACAAATTACACGTATTACTTACTGGATTTTATGGACAATAACGTAAGATAACAGAGAGTGCAACTCTATGACTGAGTATTCTCCTGAATATTCTAAGAAGAGCCAATCTTCAACGATAATCCTTCTTATTTCCGGCACTCCTAAAAATTAAAATTCCTTCACGAACAGCAAGTGATAAAATATATAGAATTTAATGTTACTGTCATTGTAATGGAATTTAAAAGTTTGTTCAAAAATTGTATGAAATTAATCAAGCAATTGTTTTTATTTATGTCAATAATAGTTCACAACTTCTCTAATAAATAAGTAATATTCTTAATATATGCAAAAATTCATTTATTTATTCATTCGAAAACCCTTTCTTGAAGTATTCACAAAACAACTTATAGATAGGATTTTCAAAAGCTTGAAAACCTTTCCTTACTCTTTTTACGAATGGAATTTATTTAAAAAATATTTTCACAACAATGCATCAATCGCTTTCCAACTCTATCATTTAACTGCCTCGCCGGAAAAATCCATCAAAAAACCTCAATGGCGATTTTCGAATTTTAAACCAACCACTGAATTCCTTTCCCACCAAAAAAAAAAAAAAAAATTATTCCTCCTAGTCGGCAATTCACACAGCACCCACCACCTTTGTCTGTCAAAAATGGAGTGAGAAAATCTTTCCAAACACAATCTAAATCTGTTCCTCTTCGATCAACTTAATATTTCAAAATCTTGTAAATAAAAAATTCCAGTACCATTTGTATTGATTGGATAGGCCTGGCAAATTTCACGGGTACTATAGAACATGCAGATTCCCAAGATGATCTTTCACAAAGGAATGTAACCCCTTGAGACTTGTATAAGGTGAAGATGCATTCTTATTGAAACGAGAATGTATTCTTGTTGCAACAAGAATACATCTCCGCTGATTCATTTCCCGAAAAGACTACGCTTTTTTTAACAAAAAGACGGAAGTCGTACAGTTCACCTCAGAGTATAAAAAGAAGCAATAGAATAAAAGAGGTTTTGTTTGTAGAAGGAATGCAATTTATACTGATTTGGTGAATAAATAACACGGTATTTTCTATGTAGCAAGTGTAATAAGTGAATTGTTTTATTTCAATAAGTTATATTTGCCATATCTTATTTTTGGACTTTATTAGATTATTTATGAATTGTTAATATTTTATTTTAAATCATTGCAATTAATTTTCAAAACTATTTTAACATGAATATTTCGCTAAACATCTTATTGTAACCAAATTTTAATGATGTAAGGTTTTATAATTCGTTTTTAATTTATCATTTGAAAGTAGCAAGTTAATTTCTTTTTTGAAATTGTTTTTTTATTCAACAAATTTGAACTTTTTAAAGGTTGAAACTTAACAATTTTAAATAAACCCCTTAATTACAATGTATTAGTAATAGTTTTTTTTTTCAATTATGCTTTGAAACTTTCCTCTTTTTTTTGTTGTTATAATATTCTTAACTATTTTTGCACAAGGGTTAGTTTACTAATCGTAATGTGAGGTATAATTCATTATGAAAATTTAATATTAGAATTTTAATTTTTTTTTTTTTTATCTGTGCTTGTACTTCATAATTTAGAATAATCATTATCTAAAATTTTTATTTTGAAATAAAAATAAATTTTAATTTCTCTCAATTATTAGTTTGAATAATAAAATACTTAAATATTTATATTTATCATTGCTGTTGTTAATTCTTAAATAAAATAGAAAAACTAGAATTTTTCATGAAGACTATTTATATTTAAAAAGAAATAAAAAATCTTTTGTTTCATTTAAATTATCATGAAAATTAATATGTTTAAACCATACAAATATTTTTATCTCTTAACTATATCCAAAAGTTCAAAATATGCACATTATGCTGTGATTTCTTATACAAAGAACTGTACAGCAAAAATGTTAATTTTTCACAAACATATTAAAATTTTTTTAATCATAACTCTCTTTATATTAAAGAAATAAATTTGTTAAAATCAAGACAATAATGTACTGCTAGAAAATCTCTACATATAATACAACAGACAAATTGGAAAACCATACATTGAAAAACAATTTCAATCGCAAGCGTAAAAGCATCGTATAACGATTAAAAAAAAAAAATAGACGCAAGCGCAATGACAGCAATGGAAGCGAATGTATAAAGAACTGTATTTGACAAAAACACTTTTGTATGGAATTAGCAGACGAGTAGGAAAACCTTACACAAAAAGGTTATCTCTAATAACAATTACAAAACATTTAAGTAAAATGCATCCAATCAAAATTAAAAATAAATAATATAGAGACATGAGATAACTCTACCAAATGTTTCCTTCCACTTTTTTTAATCAATAAAAAATGACTGCATCATCCGGTAGTATGAACAATAAAAAATTCCCAACAAGTTTTTATTTTCTTAAAAAATAACTAATAAGAATTTTTCATGGGAATTTTGTCGACACACTAGATAAAAATGTAATAAAAATAACAGAAAAAAAAAACGTAACTTTTATATAATATATTTTTTAGTTTTCAAGAAATATAGACAGCCAGACAGGATATCTCTCAGTACTTATTGAGAAAGAATTTAAAAAAAAATCTCTTGAAAATTTCTTGTTTTATTGAGAAAGATAACTATTGCTTAGAATTTAATAAAATTAGCTACTTTGGCATTAATAATGCACAAATAAGTAGAAATAAAATACACAATTTTTAAATAAGGGAATTAGTTAAATAATACTAAATCCTTTATGTTATTTTTAAGCGTTTTATTGCCTAATTGAGATCAATGAGAAATAAATTTGAAAAAAAAAATCTAAATTAAAAGGAAATGAACCTTTTAAATGGAGTTTAATGTCTAAATTGAAAGGGGTCGAAATGAAATTGAAACGAATAAATTCTTATTTTATCTTAATATTAATTGATATAGAACAAATATGGAAGTAAATAATGGTACAAAATGGAAGTATTTAATAGAAATTATTAATGTATTATAACTTCTTCCTTAGAAATTTATAAAGGGCATTATGTTAATAAAGTAACTCTCATGGGACGTAGAAAATTACAAACATATTTCTATTTTGACATCTAATTTAAAGATTAGTTAAATTGACTTTGATTGTTTAAATACAATTTAAATTCAAAAATGATTTATGAGAAAACCCATTATTTTTTTCATTTAAAAAGTAGTTCATTTTAAGCTAGAAATTTGAATTAAATTATTTTAATTTAATTTTTCTGAAAAGCATAATATTTTCAGATCGATACTAGCAGTTTACAAAGATGATTTTAACATTTTGCTGGCTACAAACATCAAGTTATTTAAATAAATATGAAAATCTTTTTTTTTTTTTTTTTATGAAAAAATGTCAATTAACGCAGAAGTTACATGGTAAGAAAAACATAAATATAAATAAAATTACAGCAGGGCATTTTGAATGACCCACAAAAAATATGTTGTCAACGTTCAGTAATACTCATCGTTAAACAGCGATTTCGCCATACTTTTTAATAGAGCAATTAAAGTAGTTTAAATAGGAGTGGTTTTTACAAGACAATTTTGAATATCTATGAATTATTCATTTGCCTCGAAAATAAAATTCGTTATGAGGACTTTAAAAATTTTTAATAATTCCTAAAAAGGTTTCTTTTCAGTAATTAAAAGTATACACGTTAAAATAAAAAATTAGAATTTTCAGAACAAATTATTTGTTTTTATTCATTCAAAAGTTATTATTACCTCATGTGTGTTTTTTTAATCTTTTGTTGCGTAAAAATTATATTTTTCCTTTCTAGACAGTTCAGTTATGATTTTTCAATTAATGTTGACATTTTATGCTTTTAGTTTTCTCAGCAAAATGCAGTGGATTTTTAATTTATTGGAAATAACTTTAATTTTTTGTAATCTTCAATAGTTTTAAAATGAGAAGTTTTTGGAAGAAATTTACATACATTATAATAATTTCTGTTCTAACATAACTCACATTTTATCATATCTTCTTTTTTTTTCTTAAAAGCAATTTTTGAATATAGATATTCTATATCCTCCGTAGATTAATGGATCTTGTGCTATAAGCTTACGAAAGACAAAGATTTCGATTACCATTGACGTTGCTTGCAGGCATGTTATAATACATTTCCTAATATTAATCGCATTTCATCATATCTCCGTTTTTTACTTAAAGCAAAGTTTTCTAAATATACATAATTCTACATTCTTCGTAGATCAGTGGTATCGTGCGCGATAAACTTAAAAAAGACGAAGATTTCGATTACCATTGACGTTGCTTACAGGCACGTTATAAATTCTGTTCTAATATTACCGCATTATATCCTATATTTTGTACTAAAAGTAATTTTCTGAATACATATATTCTACATCCTTTGTAGATCAGTGGTATCGTCCGTGGTGAGCTTACGAAAAACAAAGATTTCGATTACCATTGGCGTTGCGGACAGGCACTATTTTGGAAAATAAAATTGATTGGTGACATTTGATATCTCGTATTCACTATTAGAGGAGCTTGAAATCATTTTCTGGTTTCCTACCATGTAATATATAAACGAGGACTTCTTCCTTTGTTTGATTTCCTCCATTTTTCTCATTTTGCCTGCCCCTATATAAAAATAACTTTGACACATTGAAGCAACCAGCAATAAGGCTCAAAAAAGGCAACAAGGCCTAATTTTTGTTTAAAATAGCAATAACGCTCAAAAAGCAATAAGGCCTTAATTTTGCTCAAACTAGCAATAAGGCTCCCAGTTGTGGGCCAGTGACAATTAGCAAACTAGTTTCAAATAGGTTAGCAAACTTGTGGTTCGTGCCCCATCTTCTTTCATTGGGGGATTATTCAAGAAAAATGTAAATAGAACCAGACGCCTACAGAGTCATATTTAATGCTAAGTCATAATAATTAATAACATTGATAAATATTTAACAGTTTTTAATGTGCTATATATATATTCTGCAGTAAATATTATGTTCTGGAACTGAAAATATTCACATATGTATTACAATGATTGTTTAAATATAAGCAGCGTTAAATGTGATAATCGTCTAGCTTAACTTCTTGAACTTAGTTTATATATATATATCGAATATAGAATATAGAACAAGATGCCTACTAAGTATATATACATATACTTAGTATGTTTATATATATATATATATATATATATATACTTGTATATTCTAAATATATATACATATATATATATTTAGAATATACGTTAGAATATATGTTAATTTATTGAATTTATGTGCCTTATATAGATATAAATGTGGGTGTGGGCTTGTATTTTGTGCAATAGTCTTTGAGTGCTCATCAAGAAAAGTGCTCGTCAATACATCCACTAGCTATACAATAAGTGAAACATAAAAGATTTCTGACAATACAATAAGCAAATGCACTTAACGTCAAATAGAGTTCAAAAATAGTTAATATATACTTTCTGATAGGTAAAAACTGTCTAAGAAAAATATGCATGTTTTGCTATTATTAGTGTAATAAAAGTGTGCAGCTTTGTGTATTTTAGAACCTCATGCGTCCTTTGAATCTAACAAGTAATTGTAAATTGACAAGTGCTTTCCCTTATTTTTTCTAGGAACCTTTGTATGTTTATTTTATCGAATTATTGTGACATGTGATGAAGCGTATTGGGAATCTTTTGAAGGAAATGCCTTCGAGATCCTAGCAATGCAATTCTTTTATTTACACAATTGCCTGAATGGATCTTTTAGACTTTTCCTCTTATTTGCTCTCGTATTGAAGCCAGATGCCTATATTTGTGGGGGTGTTTTGAGTGCAACGCTGAGAATGACAAGAAAAGTAATGTTTAAAATAATAGTGATATTCTACAGCTGTGGAACGACTATAATAAAAATATATATTCATGGAAGATTAATGTATGAATTTATTATTGTACTTCAATATCTAGATCTGTCAGAGTGGTCTGATTAATAACAGAATGAATAAACATTGATTGATTGTAATTGATCATTGATTTTGTAATTGTGACTGCTCAATTCACTAGTATGATAAAACGGATAGACAGGAATGAGTTTGATAGAACACTTGGACTGAATGTACATCCGTTAGTTGGTGAAAAAATATCTTAGATCAATCCTTGGTTGATATTTGTTCCAAATTATGATGCAATGTAACAAACTTTCTGATATTTTGTAGTGGCAAATGATCTCAAATAGTTGACATTTGGAAAAGAAATATTTTCTTTTTTTCTAATTTTGATCATTTATTTTTATTGAAATGTGAGAAAATTTATTTCAGCAAAAATATTCTTTGATTAAATGATTCAATAAATAAATATATATGTTCAACTTTGAGGCTCAGTGGTAAACGATATCATCATCAGGAAACTATCATGGATGGATAACTATCATCCAGGAAACCTCAGGTTCAAAAGCTCTGGTGGCAATCATTACAGTGGCAATCATTCACTGCTCTGGTGGTAATCATTACAGCTCTGGTGGCAATCATTCATTGCGTTCATTACAGTCATATTTTTTTCTATTATCCATAATTTTTTTCAATTGAAATTTAACAAATTTAATTGAGAAATGATACAATAAATAAATATATCTGCCCGATTAGAGGCTGAGTGGTAAATGATAATAACCATCATCTAGGAAGCCTTAGGTTCAAAAGATCTGGTGGCAATCATTACACTTACTGCTTTCATTACAGTCATATATTCTTTTTGTCATCATTTTTTTTAATTTAAATTTGAATAAATTTATTTCAGCATGACATTTTTTGATTAAATGATGAAATAAATAAATAGATCTGTGCTAATGGAGGCTCAATGGTAAACAAGAATAGCATTCAGGTAACCTGAGGTTCAAAAACTGTGGTGGCATTCGTTACTTTCAGAAGCTATGTGACTCAGTGATTACTATTATAAGTTTCTAGAATCAACCGATAGAGAACTGGAGGGCGTTTTAAGAATTGTCTTCCATATGACACTCAAATATGTGGCAGTTACTCCTATACGTTCACCATCGTTGAGCTTGTTAAATATATAATGGGAACACAAGGTCCAACAATCCATGAATGAATTAACATATCTGTAACTTAATATAGCAAAAGGTGCGAAGTTCGTACTTGTATTCATAGCGCAATATTAAATTCCAAAATATGGAATATGATTCGACAGTTCGTTTCAAATTATGTAATTTTATAATAAATTCATCTATTCTTAACATATAAAATCATCAACTATTATTAATTTAACGTAAAAGCCTTAAATTAAATTATATTTATTTAGTAAATTTAATAAAATATGATGAATAATGTATATTTATTTAAAAGCCAATAAGGAGACAAAAAGAAATTTATTTAAAACAGTCATTTATTTATTTGTTATGAAACTGTTTTAAATTCAATGAATGTTATATTGGTGGACTTAAAAGATTACAAAAACATTAAAGACAACTGCAGTAGCTAAAAGTAAGAATAATAGTAATTTAATTGAATTACCATCTATTTAAATTCATAATATACCAATGGCAAAAATTCCTCGAAATCTGTATAAATAATTTTGTTGAAGATTTGTAACTGAAAAAAAAAAAAAAATAAAAATACATTTTCACATTGTTTCATCTTTACAGTAAATGAAGTTTTTCTTAAATTCCATAATCGATATTAGAAATTTCATTTTCTGTCTCCAAAGTATGAAAATGGAAAGTTTATTGTATTTGAAATAATCTTTAAGATTTAAATTCGCGAAGTCTTTATCTTATTTTATCCTGAGAAAAGAAAATTAATCGAAACGGAAAAGTAAAAATAGAAAGAAAAAAAAATATTGAAATAGAATGCACGATAAGTATTGTTAGCCACAGACAAAATTTTGATCGAAAACTGAAGATCAAAATCTTCGATGAAACGCGAAAAAAATCAATCAATCGGATAGAAATTCCTTCAATTTACCATTGAAATTGTGTTGAAACTCTCTTTCCAAAATAGTTCATCTGAAATTATTTTCTTTTTTAACATGAAAATATTGTGAGATCATAGCTCATTCAAAAGTTCATATCGTTTGTTATGGGGAATTGACACTTTAATACAAACGATTTTAATATCGTTCGAATTTCGAATTTCAGAGAGACCCTCAAGGGTTCATCAACTTCCGGTTCGAAAAAAGTTCTTTTAAAAACTTATTCCTTTTTTTTTTTTTGTTTAATAACTGAAATTCTTTTGCAGCGGAAGTTTAATATCAAATGGACAGGAAATTGTTCGATTAAATTCTTAATTTAAAATTTTAAAATTGAAAAATATGTTTCAGGAATGAATATGAGTTTAAAGATTAAACATTAATACATCAAAGCAACGTTTTATTCATTTCTATTAAAAAAAGTTATTTTTATTGTTTTACATAATGTTTTGTATGGAAGTATTAATTTTAGAATATAAAGCATAATATATGAAAAAAAAAAATAAATACAAGTTCATAGTTTTTAAGTGTTTACTTATAAATATAAATCTATACAGTTACAGTTATATAAACACAGTTAATTACATATATATTTTATTTAATAATCCAGAAAGCAAACAAAATATGAAAAATTCATAAATGAACTGAAATTGAAAATTAACAGCCTCATTGTATTATTCCGTATCACATGTTTGATTACATCCCCAAGTCCCACCCCACAGAACATATTCCGATGTTTTTTAATATAATTGAATAAATTTTGGAAAAAATTTTTTTTTTTGAGGTTTTTAATACAATTTGTTTAAAAAATTCTTTGCTCAAGAAAATGGATTGATAAAGTTACTATTAGGGAATTTTTTCAAACAAAATTACAAAATATAATGCAAGCTACAAAAGCAATTGCTTATTAAATATATTTTTAATTTTTTTGTTTTATCTGCAAAATATTTCTTTCATATATACAATATGAAATAAAATCATGAATATAATTAGTATATATAGTAAAATTCAATGTTTTAAAGAATGAAACTTATGATATTAAATTAATTAGAAAATTAAATTATAGATAATGAGGAGTTGAAAATGTTGAATTTTATATTGTCAAATAATATTTAGTTCAATAATAATAATTAATTTAATAACCACTATTAATAATAATAATTAATATAATTCAATATTAATTAATTTGAAATTATTGAATATATAATATTTACTATTATCAATGACTTGAGAGGCAAGGGCATTGAGTTTTGGAATACAGGTATCTTGGCTTGAAATCAAACTAGAAAGGCTGAAATGATAGCTTTTGCTCCAAGTAGTTAAGGAATGTGATACAAATCTTCAAAGGTCACAATGTTCTTCAGCTAATAAGCTATTCAGGATATAGGGTTCAGGTATAGAGTATGGTTTCATATAGGGAAGTGAGTGTGAATCCGCCTACCCCATCAAGGGTACTTCTGAACCACTCACATTTTAAATCACCACATTTTTTAATATGAAATAAAGGTGCAACGTAATTGGTTTATGAAGGAAAGTTGAATAAAAACTATTACTGGCGACATTTACCTAACTTTATAAAGGCAATGTCCTCAGATGAAAATAATCATTATTAAAAAGCACAACTCTGCTACTTGTCATCAACAAATAACTTTCTTCTTAGACCAAATAAACGAATTTTTTACCATGGTACCAATTTTGCAAATTAATATTACTATCAAGATGGGAAACAATGACTAAGAGAAGATCTTTTAGGTTAAATGACCTGCTTGTAATAGCGTATTAGCTAGAAATGCTTGTTATAGTTTTAGTTCTTATGTAATTAAGGAATTTGATTGAAACCTTGTCATATACAAACAACTTTTTCCTGTAGTAAGTGACAACCTTAACCATGGTACCACTTTGGCAAATTGACGTTAAGAACAGAAAGAGGGGCTGAAAAATGTTTTCGAGAAGAACATTTAAGATTAAATGATTAAGATTCCTAGAAATGCTTGATTTGATGTCATTGGGAAGAAAAAAAAAAATGGAACAAGTAATCTCCTATGTAGGGATAAACAAGGACTACATAAAATGTAACATAGTAAGTACCTCCAGGTAAATCCCAAAATATTACTGCAACATCCTATGGAATGAACATCACCAGAAGGTTATATATATATATATATATATATATATAATATACATACATGACATTATATTCAAGTTAAAAATAATTCACATTTTAAAAAAACTCTTTAAAATTTTAATTTTTAAATTACATAATCTAGTCTTTTAAGAATAACATTAACTATGTTTCCTATTACTTGTCATAATATTTGCAAATGATCATTCAAAGATTTAACAAATGTGACTCATCCCTTCTGGAAATGAGAAGCTCATTAGCCAAGATGATGCTAATTTGTTTTAAAGAAATAAAAGAAAGTCTTTGTTGGAATGAATTATTAAAAAAATATTTTTGATGAATACAGAGTAATTTATTTTACAGCTGACTAGCGATTTGTTATTGTCACTGCTCATCATTCTTTCAAAAGAATGAAGAATGGGTTTCAAATTAATCATTTCAGTTGATTAACAAGTATATATTTTTAATTTTCCATGATTTCAGTAAAAGTTGGTAGAATTCTGAATGCTCTGTTACTGAAGATTAGGTTTTTTTTAGTTTAGTTTAATATTTTTCGTAAATCAGAACGGAAAAGAGAATTGTTTGACAAATTTATAATCCCAAAGCTTTTTAATTAATTTATAATTTAAAAAAGGTTTGTTTGCAGGATTTATGTTTGTACCCTTGATAATAAATCTTCGATATTTGAGCATCTTTTAACAAATAAGGCAGCTTTTCATTAGGTAATTAAATTTAAATGATTAAGATATTTAAATGACAAGTTGTTTTTTAATTAAAAATTTCACACCTATTTAAAATGAACTGATGGTTTTAATTATTTACATGCATTAATTGTTATTTCAGATTTATTAATGACATTTTTAAGTAAGAATGGTTAAATACTTTGATTTATCAAGTTCTATTGTGTACATTGAGTTGATCATTTTTTTTAAATATATAACTATAAAACATAAATACGTTAACAAATTGAAAAGCACAAATGAATGTTCAAAAAATGTGATGGTTTAGATAATAGGTGGTCGAACATTATTGAAAGGGAAGGATTAAGATAAGGCAAGAATAATTTCTATTACAATAGATTAATAAATATGAAAATGTTTGTGAAAAATTTCGAATTAAACTTTCTATGAAACTTTCTTTTCTTTAGAATAATCTTTCTTATTTTGATAGGTTGTAGTTATAAACATCATAGTTAGTTATAAACATTATAATTGTAGGGATTAAATGTGAATTAAGTATACTATTGTTTTCAAAATTTACGTCAAAGGTTTCATTTTTAATATTAAAAATTTCAACAAATTTATCAACATATTTAATATATCAACATGTGTTTTGGATGTCATTTAAAACAAAGAGAAAGCTTACAATTTATTTCATCATTTAAATATATCAGTCTTTGTTTTTATGGGGTACCTTTATAAAATTCAAATATGAATTAATATATTATTGTTTTAAATTTATTTCAAAGGTTTCATTTTTAATATTAGAATTCTAACAAATTAAAAATATTTTTTTCTTATGCTTAATATATCTTATATGTGTGCTCATTTAAAGTTTGAGTATAAAGAGTTTCAACAGTTGGATGTGAAATTCTTGAGGTATAATCACATGATTCTTCGATTGCCATTTTTTTTTCCTTTTGGATAATATTATAAAAGTATTCCAGAAAAACAACGATTAATTTTTTAAAAGATCTGAAATAAATTGTGAGGTTTCTCTTTGTTTTAAATGACATCCCAATCACATGTTGATATATTAAACTGCCAAAATATATTGCGTATAGTTAATGAAGCACACCACGGACATTGAAAAAAACATTGAAAACTTCTAACATTATGTGATGTAAAAAATAAATTAGTATTTCTTGCAAATTTTTTAAGTACGGTATAAAAGGATATTCTTAAAATACAATTTTAAAGACAAATACCTCTTTTCAGAGAATCTGTATTTTTTATATTTTTTTTGATGCAAGAGATGAAAAAATTATACGAAAGTTATCTTGAAAATAGTTCATATTAATTCATAATAAAATGCATTAAAATGATGTTGAGAACATTTATTTTTAATTGCAGCAATGTCACCTTAAACAATCGTACTTACTAATTATTTTAATAATTAATTTATTAATTATTTATTAATTATTGATAATTTATTAATGTAATTGTTTGTCCATACTTTTATGGTTATTAAATGAACTTCAGTATCAATTAAAAAAATAATTTCATTAAAAATTTCAGGCAATCACTTGTGGATACATAATATTTTATGTTTTTACACTCAAAGAATGTGTACTGATGGCTTAGTACAGATAATATAAAATATGTGTTATACTTGAATATTTACCCCCAAAACTTTTAACCCCTTCTTCAGTTCATCAAGCCTTTATATGGAAGGTAGAAGGAAATTAAAACTGCTATTAGAATCAGGGCATTGAAGTCTATAAAAATCGCTCGTAAAATTAAATCTCCCATTCCTTTAATTAAACTGAGAGAATTAAAGGACTGAAATCAGGAGAAAAAGGATGAATTTCTTAGTCTTAAGGTAGAATGGTACAATCTTCATCAAGATTTTCAAAGGAATGATTATGGTGTACACTATTAAAGAATTGAAGTATTTTCTTGAAAATAATACAGCACACATAACTAAAGGTCCACAAATGTTTTCATGAACACAAATTGCACAAATTTAAAATTGAAATACGGCATATTTATATAAATGCTGTCAAATGAGCATTTTACATTAATTTACACGTATTTTTATTTCTATAACGGAAGGTAGAAGGAAATTAAAAATACAATTAGGGCATTAAAGTCTTTAAGAATCGCTCGTAAAATTAAATCTCCCATCCCTTTAATTAAAGTGAGAGAAATAAGCGACTGAAATCACAGAAAAAGGAGGAAGGAACTTTCAAAGAAATGACTGTGGAGGATGTAAGTACAATTTCCATCAAGACTTTCAAATAAAATGATTGTGGAGGTAGCAATAGTACAATCTTCAAATGACTTTCAAAGAAATGACTCCAATTCTTAGAATTGAAGTATTTCCTTGAATACACCCTATCACACACAAAATTACACTTAATCATAAATGTTTTCGTGGACCCTGATTACACAAATTTAAAATTGAACTAAAGTATGTTTATATAAATGCTGTCAAATAAACATTTTACATTAATTTACATATATTTTTATTTCTATCCTTCTACACTTTAATTACAGGCACAAGGAGCTTAAATATACTCTTTTCATATTATTAATACGACTATTCATATTTTTAACAAAAGCTCAAGTATTGTAAAACACGCTAATCGCCTTTGAAGCGGAAACTTCATCGAAAACAGCACTTAATCTCCCGCGTGAATATAATCCGAATAGAGTCTGCAAAATGGCAGCCAGCAATAGCGAGACAAGTACTTCGCTAGTTGATTAGTGTTTCAGCATAATGATTGAACTCAAGCGGTAAAAACTAAAAGTTAATTCTAGGGAATACATTCACAATTTTCACGGGAAATGGAAGGTTGTTCATTTCTGATAAATTTAATTTGCTCCCAATTTATTAATTATATAACTTCTAACTATTTCACGCTCCAGGTATTAAATACAGAAACAAAATGTTTTTTCAATGGCTTTTTGATTAAAAAGTGAAATATGTTTAAATTTATTTTTAATTTAAAAACTGCAATTTTGAATATATTATATTGAGAAATATATTTTAAATTTTATTATATTTTGTTAGTGGGAAATCGAGTGTATAATTTTAATTGATAGTTAAAAAGTAATTTTGTAAACGTAACTGACATTTAGGGTCTGATGGCAGAGTGATTAGCGCTGTGTGCCGCATGCTTTGGTTTGAGTCCCGGCAGTGCCAAAGGTTCCGTGCCAGCCTTTCCGTTTATAAACCCGTTGTACTGCATGTAGGTGGAAATTAAAAATGCTGTTAGACTCAAAGCATTAAAATCTATAAAAATCGCTCGTAAAAATGTCTCCTAACCCTTTAATTAAAAACTGAGAGAATTAGACGATAGAAATCAGGGAGAAATGCACAAATTTCTTAATTTTAAGATGAAATGAAATGATTAAATATAGCGCATTAACCAAATAAGAGATAATATAGCATTCATAATCAAAACTCCACAAATATTTTGATGAACACTGATTACACAAATTTAAAATTGAACTAAAGTATGTTTATATAAATGCTGTCAAATGAGCAGTTTACAATTTACATATATATTTTTATTTCTATCTGCTACACTTTAATTGTAAAACACAAGGAGCTTAAATATATTTCTCATATTATTAATACGACTATTCATATTTCTAACAAAAGCTCAAGTATTGTAAAATACGCTAATCACCTTGAAGTGGAAACTTCATGGAAAACAGCACCATCTCCGCGCGAATAATATAACCCGAATAGAGTTTGCAAAATGGCGGCCAGTAATAGCGAGACAAGTACTTCGCTAGTTGATTAGTGTTTCAGCATAATGATTGAACTCAAACGGTAAAACTAAACGTTAATTCTCGAAATGCATTCACAATTTTCACGGGAAAATGGAAGGATGTTCATTATTTACCTGCTCCTTAATTTATCTTCACCGAGCTGGATATCTTCAATGAGTTCTTGAAATGTTTTTTTTTTAATATATTATATTGAGAAATATATTTTAAAATAATTGCTTTTAAGATATTTATGCAAGTGTATGACTTTAAATAAGTAAAAAAAAACAAGCAACATAAAAAACATTTTTTTTCACTATATTGCAGAAAGTCCTCTATAATTTTCATTCATTCTTTTATAGTTTATTTGGCACCATCTATTGGTAGATATATGCAACTTAAATCTAAAAAACTAAAATTATGCAATTAAATTTAATTACTGAATTAATATTTGAAAAAACTGTATTAACATCAAGTTTTATCCACTACAAGTAAAAAAAAATGTATTTGAATTTGAGCGGATGAATAAAAGTATTTTATTAGCGATTTAAAATTTTAACAAGATATATATAGGGAGAGTGTGAGCTGATAGAAGGAATTGAATAAGGGATGAATTAATATGTTGCATCAATGTAAGAAAATCAAGAATTGTTTTGAATGTCTGGAATGTTTAAGAATTTGGGGCAATGTATTAAAATTTCCTAATTATCCCAATTTATTATATAGTATTGATTATTATAATTTATTAAACTTTCCTAACTATTTTACGCACTTATTCTAAGCATTATATATAGAAACACAATGTTTTTAAAACAAAATATTAAAGAAGAATCACGAAAGGTTTTTGATTAAAAGTAAAATATCACATTAAAAAGAAATGCAAAATAAAGTATAAAGACATTTTAAATTAGGAAATAAGAAAAAAAAAAAAAAAAGCAAAAAAAAAAAGCAAAACTGCGATCATTTAAGTATTTCGATTTATCATGTGAACATATTTGATTATTATTTGTCACGGAATATATAATTTTAAACGATATAATATTAAGTGATAATTACAGTAATTTTATAAATGCAACTGATATTTAGAGGATTTAGAGCCGAGTGACTAGCTCTTTGGCACTTAGTCCCACAGGTTATGGTTCGAGTCCCTTTGGTGCCATGTGTGTTTGTAGTGGTTTGGAATTGACTTAAAAACATAGTTCCCGGTCTAACAGGGCTGACAACTGTACCCTGTAAAAAGAAACTATATTTTGTCTCGAAATCTGTCAATAGATAGATGGCCTTGGTCCCACCATGGGCTGTTGCCCCAATGAAGAATAACTTATTTTTATAGTACATTTTGAAAAAAAAAATGATTGACACAGTAATGTTTTTATATTTTGAATGTTAAACAATTTAAAATGAAATGCAGTTAAGTTCAAGCAAGTTACTTAATCAGCATGCAAGACATATTTTGAGTTAAATTTCAAAACACACGTAATTAAATTCAACTGGCAAATTAATGTTTATTTTGGATAAAAAGTTTTTGAAACGAAAGTTTTTCGTCGTGCACTAGGAGATTTTTATTTTAAATAATAGTTTATTCTCTTACAGATTTTCTTTGGACACAATTTTTGTGGGACAAAAATTGTTAATCCCTTTAAACTGATTCCGAAACACTAACAAACATCCATGGCAACGCCCAGGATCCAAAACCTAAAGCCTGTAGTACTAACGGAACAATATAATATTCACAACGTGACCATAATATGATCCTGCTGGTTGAACCAGGAAGGCAGAAATAGAAAATTTTATAATTGCATTTGTCACTCTATATTATGTCTAATGAAACCAGATACTATAGTTAAATTATTTCAAATTTCACCTCCAAACATCGAACATTCAATACAATTGCCTAGGCATTTAGAAACCCTAGACATACTATAAATTGCCTGAACATTTACATTCCCTAGACATTCTACAAACTGCCTAGGTGTTTACAATCCCTAGACATTCTATAAATTGTCACATTTACAATCCTAGACATTCTATAAATTGCTTAGACATTTTTACAATCCCTAGACATTTCTTTAAATTGCCTAGGCATTTACAATCCATAGACATTCTATAAATTGTCTAGACATTTACAATCCCTAGACATTCTGTAAATTGCCTAGACATTTACAATCCCTAGAAATTCTATAAATTGCCTAGACATTTACGATTCGTTGACATTCTATAAACTGCCTAGATATTGTAAATGCCTAGGCGCTCTATACAATCCTAGCCGTTTTAAACATTGCCTAGGCATTTACATTCCCTAGACATTCCATAAATTGTCTACACATTTACAATCGCTAGACATTCTATAAGTTGCCTAGAAATTTACAATCCTAGATATTCTTTAAATTGCCTCGGCTTTTACAATCCGTAGACATTCTATAAATTGCCTAGACATTTACAATCCGTAGACATTCTATAAATTGCCTAGACATTTACAATCCCTAGACATTTACAATCCCTAGGTATTCTATAAATTGCCTAGGCATTTTACAATCCGTAGACATTCTATAAATTGCCTAGACATTTACAATCCGTAGACATTCTATAAATTGCCCAGCTATTGCAAATGCCTAGACGCTCTATATAATCCTAGACATTTTAAACAATGCCTAGACAATTACATTCCCTAGACATTCTATAAATTACCTAGACATTTACAATCCTAGACGTTTTATAAATTGCCTAGACGTTAAAAAATTCCTAGACATTCAGTTAAATCTCCGACTTTTACACGTTATAAATAATTTCAGTAATGATTAATGAAAACTTTTTGTTATTTTATTGTTATTATTGAAATAAGAAGAAGAGTTAAAAATAAAATCAGCAATTCTGATCAATTTATTTTTCAGAATTATTCATTTTTATAAATCAGTGAATTTCATCAGGGAAATTTCACACAGAATGATGGAAAAAAAAAAAAGTGAATAACAGAAGCATTTATTCATATAGAAAGTTTGAAAATTGGATTTCATTTTAAGTCCATCTACATTTAATCAGGTCTCCAGAATATTTGTGCGGTTTTTTTTCGAAATACACTTCTTGGAAAAATGTGTTGTAGTTAAATCATGAACATATTTTCTTTCTCACCATCCTCAAAATCAATAATTTTTCCCATTTGGTTGTCACGCTATCCTAATTTACTTCAAGTTAGATTAATCTCGCTAAATCTTAAGGAAAAAAATGTGGAACAAAGAAATAATATCTTCTGATTTAATGAATCGGTATTAAATATACTAGTACGCGATTTATTTGGTAATTTTTATGGTGCCAAATTAAATTGCTAGGAAAATAACGATTTCTATTTTTTCTGAAAATTTACTTTTCCGTAAAAGTTTACTTTTTTTCAATATAATGGAGCATCTTACATAAAAAATAAAATAAAGTAAATGAGATTTTTTTTTTTTTTATACATTGATTTTCAGGAAATGGATGCCCTTTATTAATGTAACTACTAATATTCTAGCGATAATTAGCGGCCTTATGGCTAAGGTCTTTGGAGTTTGGAACCACAAGCTTTAGCTTCGAATCCTGGAGATGGCATGGATGTTGGTTATGGTTCGAAATCCGTTTAAATCTGAAAAGGTCTCGGTCTAAATAACCAAATGTGCCAAAAATTACCATAAAGCAAGAAAGCACTGTGTAATGAAGATAGGACTTTACTTCCGATGAGATTTTCATTGATAATTTCGGGCATTTTCACATCGTATTGGAAAAAAAACCAATCCCAGTCTGATTGTTGATATGAGACTCTTAGCACACTGTCGTAATAATCATCGAGATTTTTTTATTTCTGAAAGCAGAATTTTCCATTGTGGACCCATATCCATATACATATCTTCAGTGCATTAACTATGTTAGAGATATATTTAATCCTGTGACCCTGCTTCCTCCTATGCTCTGCAAGCGCCCCCTGTGGCGTTCAGGAGAAATAGTCAGTAGGCCTCGAGACTCTCATCTGAGAAGAAGTACAGTGCAATCACGCGCTTTTGTTGAAAAATTTAGTTTGAAATCTCTCATCCCAAGAAGATAAGAAGATATTTTAGCACTATCATGTGTATTAGTTATCCCACAGACTCTCACACGAGAGGTAGTTTATCCGCGCATTAGAAATGGGATCCTTCTACGAACCTAGAATTATTTGTCTTTGTTAAATATTGTATATCTTTAATTGTACGTATGATTTCTCTGCGTGTAAAATAAAAGTTGTGAGTTCTCAAACCTGTGTCTCAAGTCTCAACAACACTACAATCTTGCTATTCGAAAACTTGAATCTCTTGTTTCACGAAACAGTTCTACTTCTATTACTACTAGTATTCTTATTTATATAGCCATCATACGTCTCATTATAGCATACGTAAGTATAATATGAAGGATCTGCCTGAAAATCGCATATTGACCAAATTCAAATTCTTAAAAATAAAGTTATTGGAATGGCAGTTAATGCAAACTTGAAAATAAAGTTTTGGATTTTTCCGTAACAGAGATATTATATCCGCTCTTAATATTCCTTCAAATAAAATCTTTATTCAAAAGATACAATAGATTTTTTTTTGGAATATCTCTAATAATCAAATAAACCGATAAAAAGACTTTGACTAATCCAAAAATCACAAAAACCCAGAAATTCACTTAATATTCTGCTCAAATAATTCAATTTTTGAGTTTTCTCTAAGTATTGATTTTGATTTTTTTCTTTAACTATTTGTACAATTATTTCAAAATTCCTTCATTAAAATTTTATATATATGAAGAAGCAAATTAATAATAAGATAAAAATTAATTACTTTGCTTCTCTAAGCATTGCCATATTTCTCTATCATGATGAACTTTACTACTAATATCGAGATAGAAGTGAGTGGCAGCTAACGATGCCAAAAAGACTTCGATAAAAAGCCCAACAAGATAACATCATTAATAGAACATCACTTCAATGTTTTGTTGACATTCTCTTGGAAAAGATAATTCCTACAACGGTGACTGTAACAAGTAGATAACTTTGTATATATCAAGTACATAGTAATTAACTGTTGCAAAATACTGGTTTCAGAATTTTTTCGTTGCTTTTTAGATTTTGCGTTGGAGAACATATAATCTAATTATGTAAAAAAGGAATTATTTTCTATATAATTTTTATTCTTATTTGGAGGAATAAAGTACAGTATTTTTTTTCAATCTTCTCATATATTTGCATAGAAAGTTTTAAATCATGAATTCTTAATTTGAACGATAACAGCTGAAAGTTGATCAGATTGATCAGAAAGAAATCAGATTGTATTCATGTAAAAAAATGTATTTTTTTACAAATTTATTCGTTGCAGTATAAAATACTACAATGAAAATCGTAGATATATTACGTACTTTTAGTTGAAATTATTATTTTCAGATTTTTCAACTTTTTATGTGTTTTTTTATACTTGGTACCCTTTAGTTAACTGTATTTAAAGTTGATTAGAAATTAATTTATGAATAGTTTTCAATACAAAAAAAATAATTCAATCTATTTTCAAACGACAAATTTTTTTAACCTTTTTATAATTAAGTACTACAGTGGATCAACGCTTTTTTGCGGTCGGTGTCATAAGTTTCGGATTCTATTCCCTGCTGTGCAATGGATGTTTGTAGTGGTTTTGGAATCCACTTTAAACCGTAGGTCCCGGTCCAATATGACTGTAGAGGATTGGGGTAGGAATGATAACCCCTATCCCATGAAAAGAAAAACATCTCTTGTCTCGATATCTGCCTGTAGTATCTGCTCGAGTATCTGCCATTGACCCGCCATGGGGCTGTTGCTTCAATGAGAAGGATAATAATAAGATAAACGTCTTTCCTAAGAATTGTATGTGTTAGAGAAAAGTATAACCATCCACGATAACTTTGATTATAATGATTCTCAGAACAATTGTTGCAGAAAACCGGTGAAACACCATTATGCTCTAACTATCATTTAAAAGACCAATTACCATCGAGTCTACACGTTTTTAAAGCTGTAGTTGCAATGCATGTCACATTACCTTCTTATTTTGTATGCTGGAGACCGTAAACTACCACTGAATTGCGTTCGAAGCTTATTTATGAAATATAAAACAAAGGAATATTGTAAATGATTGGTTGGGTATATTTGTAGAAAGTGTAAAGCTACGTCATTTGAATAATTTCTCTCTAATAGTTTGAAAGGAAACATAAAATTCTAATGTGAATTTTAAAATCTTTGAAAAAAACACGAAATGGAACTTTTATGTACTCTCTCAAGACATTTGTACCGAGATTTTCAGTAAATTGCTTTTATGTTGTAAAGTTTATCGGGGTAGAGTTTCGTGAAATAGAATTTCCAAATTGATAACAAAAAGTTTTAGGGCATACACGAAAAGCTGTTTGCAACAACAAAAGAAGAGAGAGATTTGAACTGACATCTTGTGTCTAAATATCGATTACATCCCATCTGGACAGATTGTAACACCTGCGACCACAAAAGGAAGACAGAGCTCAAAGCAACGCATTATGAGTAAAGTTGCCAGAAACACGAGTTTCTATTTCTTACAAAAAAAAGAACGTAGAAAGCTTGAGTAACAGCAAAGTTAGAATAACACCAACTCGAATTTCGTTTGAAATGGGTTTTTTCTTTGTATAACGTGGCTAAAAGAAAGTTTTATTAAAAAACAAATATTGTAATCTTTTTAATGATTTTTTACATTAGATATTTTTACTTAGCAGTATATTTTTAACTATTGTGTATGTCGAGGTTTTTTTATGCTATAAAAAGTTTTGCCGTATACAATTTTGAAAGATTTAGTAGTTGGCGTATTTAATCCTTCACACTCAGAAAAACTTGTCCTAAGTCAAATGATTTAAAGATATTATTTTATCGGAAAAGAAATAATATTGAACGATAATGAAATGAAATTTATTTCACAGAAATAAATAAATTTTAATTAATAAATTAAAAAAATCTTTTTAAATTGTAAATATTTTTTATATTTTTGTATGAGAAATGAATAATTATAAACTTTTCTTTTAGAAATACATGGTAAGTGCAAAAAGTAGAGTAAAAGTAATTTCTATAATTTGTCTTGTTTTTTACTTCATAAAAGAAAGTTTAGGACTCTTTAAGGGAACATGATTTTTCTTTTAAATAAGATTTTATTTTAATATGGTAAACAATTTCAAAGAAATTTTCCTTAAAAATAAATCATTTCAGATAAAAATTACTCATTACATATTTTCTACTTTTGCTCGTCGTATTGGTGAAAACATTTTTAGTAAATTTAGAGTCAACACTCCTTCAACAAATGATATTTTTATAGGAAATTGTTAATTTTGGTAGCTATTAATTTGTGATAAAAAATCAATATTATGATCATGTTTGCAAATTTAAGATTAAAAATTATTATTTATTATTATAATAATATAAAAACCATAAAATTCTTTAAAATGGTTTTTATTTTTCTGCATTAATTAGAATATAGATGCACCTGCAAAACCAATCTTGCTCAATCGCATTCTACAAAAGGTAAAGTGAATGGTTTTTATTCCTTTACTTTCTCATCTGTATGGACTATGTCACTAATCATAATACTAAAATCTGGGAAGCTCAACAAAATATGACCATTCGACTTAATGAATTTCAACTTGTTCATGGAAACGAACTATTGAAGATCCATCTTCCTGATACGTCTCAAAAAGTACTACAGAAGGAAAATCAGAAGAAGAAAAGAAGAAGGAAGTAGGAAGAAGCTATCAGAAATATTCTTCAATAATATTAACAACTACCGACATCTGGCTATTGTAGGGATCGAACAACACAATCTAATTTTTAAAAGACCTACACTATTCTGCTCTAACCTACCTAAATTAAATTTTGTTTTCCCTTTTAATTCTCACTGACTCCCACTGACATTTGGGCCTTGTCACTTTTCTTACTGACTTCTGGGCATTGACAATATTTTCTTTTTTATGTTTGCCACCACCAGATTAGGCCCATCGCGGGGGCCAGTGAGCTAAATTAAAATAAAGTAGTGTTATTTCAACATCATCATCAACTGTAAAGGCAATATGTATCAGTCTTGCTTGTCGACTTTTGAGTAATACATGTTTATATCATAAATATTAGGTATAGAAATGTGTTTTCCTTTTTAGATCATATTGAAAATATTAAAAGTTTTTTTGATTCTAATACATTTTAGAAACAAACATAAACCAAAATGAAAGAATTATTTGCATGTATCATATATTAAAGCAATATATATATGCAATATATATATGTTATATATATCTTACAATATTATAGATTTATTCATGTCCCCTATCAAATTATATTTATTTATTGAATGCTAAATAAATGAAATTTTCATGCACAAAATAAGCACTTAAAGTTCAGTTTACTTCATTTCATACAGTTTGAAAAAAAAAAAAAAATATTAAAAAGATATTCATAAGCTAAGGAAATTTTTGTGTCAGTCCCATACATTATGTACATTTTTAAAGGAAAAGGAGTATGATTAACTGCATGTTAAAAGTTAAAGTAGCCAGGTGCTTAAAAATACAAATATTATCTCACAATTAAG
This sequence comes from Caerostris extrusa, assembly GCA_021605095.1. NCBI lineage: Eukaryota > Metazoa > Arthropoda > Arachnida > Araneae > Araneidae > Caerostris > Caerostris extrusa. The sequence goes on from BPLR01001724.1 coordinate 87,488, forward strand.
GACAAGGATAACTAAATAACCAAACCCAACAGACCATGTCAAAACGTTCATACTGTGAACACCACAGTGAATAATTTAGGAGATGGCCATAATATGAGTAATTTGTCTCGGCAATATCCATGTATCTTGAATATACACAATAACACGCATCCTTCTGTGTCATCTATGCATATCTAAATAACAAGTCACAGAGTCTCGCCATCATGCTTCTATTCCGGTTCTATTTTCTACACGATCAGTTTACTGTCAACTTATACACCAAATTTAGTTTACATACTCTTTGTATAACAGAATAACAAATGGTACTCACTCATAAATTAATCTCTTTAGGGATGCATATTTAGAAAAGTGACAATGAAGAGAAAAAAAAGCTGATTAATTTATATTTGATTACTTTTATTTTAATCAATAGTAATTCAACGAGCGTGAAAGATTAGAAAAAAAAAATATAGAAAAAATTACATATATGGCCATTAAACATTAATGATAAACTATTAAAAGAAAAAATGTCATATAATCAGAATGTTCATAGCATATTTCATAATGATTACACAATTTTTGTTTGACAGGTTTGAGAATTTTTAATTCATTCTTTTAGGATGCCATTGATATATTGTTTCTTGTTATTATATTATTACAACAATGATATTAACAAGTATAGAATGAAATGTTATAAGTGACAGATGACCAATTTTTTGTTTTATTGCTAAAGGATTTTGTTATAAATATTTCTTCAAAATATTTGTTTACAAGCATAAAATTGAAAAAAAAAAAAAATTACATATAGTGTCTGAAAACATTAAATTTCTTACGTTTAAAGTTTAGAAATTGGAAAAGTTTTTCTCTGATATCCTTTAATAAATGTAGAATTACGACCAGAAAATGTAATAAATGTAGATAGGATATAAAAAATTTAATGTTGCAAAAAAATTGCTCTATTTTGGAATCGTTTCCAAAGTTGCAGTATTTTCGGTTTGTATAGAAATCTTATAATTTATTGATCACCGGTTTTCCGTTAAGCATCATTAAAGTGTAAGGTATTTAAACTGTCATTAGGGGATAATGAGTAAGGTATTTTTAGTTATGGTGTAAAGTACTTTTTAATTGATTTAGTTTCTTGGAAAATAAAAAAATAACTGTGTCTTTCAGAAGATACTATCATAAAACTGTATTATTTTTATTTTCCCATAAATATTATTATTGGAGTAATTGTATTTAAATATTTTTAAGTATGTCAGGGTGAAGTTTTCTTTGTTATTAGATAATTTCAACTAAAGTATTTCAAAAATTGATTTTAAAAGAAGTTTAATAGATGATCTTTAGTTATTTTATTACAGAATGATGACATTAAAAATTGTTATCTATGCATGGTCAAACACGAAAGTTATTTTGCACTGAACAAAGGAATTTGACTTATGGCCAAAATAGTGATGTGCACAGCCAGAAAAACTCAGATTCATATCCACTAACGGTTGCGCTTGTCTTGTTAACGTTTTCAGAAGAGAAAATTCGATGACATTGTGTCAGCGTATTTGAACATCTCGTGTTGTCAGTCATGTATTCTGTAGGAATTTCTTATGTCACATAAATCACATGTTATGTGTGTCGCCTACACATCACATCGTCATATGTAGGCGTCACATAAATCAGGAGAAATTATCCATGAATTTCCTAACTGGCAATAGAGCATCAATTGTAAATTAATAATGAAAACATATCATATATTCTAGGCTTTTTATGATATATTATACCGGGTGTCTCTAAAATATCGAATAAAAATGTTAAGTCAGGTAGAGAAGACCGAAAAAAAGGAGATTTTGTATTGGAATTTGTATATGGAAATGGCCCATGTAAGTTATGTAATGTAAGAAATATATAAGCAATAAACAAGTGAGAAAAGGCAGATAATGTAAAAAAGAAACAGACATTTTAACGATTAAGGCTTTTACAATAGGTGCACGAAAAAGTGACCATAAAAAATTATACAAGATTCACAGCTGTTATACATGGATGATCGTGTATTAGCAAAAATGTCTGGTATGTCACGCATATTTTAGAGATTAATTGTATATTTTACAAAGATGGCGAGTCTGTTCTCACGACTTTTTATGGCACCTTTGAAGATTTTTATCTATTTTTAATTTGTAACTTATACTATTAGTTTAGCGTTATACGGCAATGTTATTGCCACGCAAATATGTAATACTATCAGTACCAGTAGTACTAGTTTTACAACTGAGTGATTATGTGATAAATAGTTCTTTAGCATATTTTTTTTCAATTAGCAATTAGAAAATTAAAAAAAAACAACAATTAATTTACACATCGTGCTGAAGTCCCTGAAAATAATACATTTTACATTACTAAATATTTGTAATCATTTTAATGTCTTACCTTCAAATTTCAAAAATTTCCACACATTTTCCTTTATTATCAAACATGATTTCTAATTGGAAAATATCGCATCTTGTGGATTAGGAAATGCGGTAAATGTAGAAGAGATATAATCATTTAGTGTTGCTAAAAATAAGAGGAAATAGATTCCCTTGTACTATTTCGGAATTGTTTCCAACATTCAATTCTTTCGATAGCACTGGCACCTTGCAATTTATTGGTTTCCCGTTCTCTGTTAAGGGATTCTCAATCAGAGCTTTTTTCTTCTTGTCTGATCCTTGTTCTTTGTCTCTTGAAAAAAGTGCATGAGCGTCAGAGCAAGATTTTAACATATTACTGCTCAAGTTTCTTCCTTTTAAAACTTATTGTTAGAATAATAATTTCGTTGTTTTGTATATTAATTAGTAAGTTTCCCAACATGAAATTTGTTTTCTTATTATCAGTTTAATTTAAACTAGGTGTGTTTTTAAAGGTTAGTTTAATTTAAACAACCGGCTCTATGGTCATATTGTGAACATGAGGGCTAAATAGACCAGGACCTACATTTTTAAAAGTGGATTCGAACTACTCAAAAATCCATGCCATCGCCAGGATTCGAACCTGGAGCCAGTCGTACCAAAGGCCAGAGCGCTACCCAATTGGCCATCAAGGGACGCTACACACAAATGAGAAGCGTTGGTTATTTTTTTATTATAAAAAAAATATCAGTAAAAACATCTATGCAAGTATGAGCAGACGTATAAAGTAATTTTACATCAAAAGAATTTGATTAGAAGCATTTCGGATTTTTATCTCATACTATACACAAACGAAAAATAACTCCATCTAAAAACTCTTTAACAATTTTAAAATGATTAACTGATCAACAAATGTTATGTAAAATTATTTTAATTTCTACACAAATCTTTCAGACATCATTTAACGACATTGCCATAGGAGTTTTCCATGTTTTAATTCATGCGACGCACCAAACGTGAGACAGGATTTATTGATAATCCTCTGCGGAATCAATAAAGTTTGAAGTCGACGAGAAACCTGATTAAGTGAAGGATAAATAATTATAAAATGATTTTAATTGCTACACTTATTATTAAGACATACTTCTTCCTCAATGACGCACAGCCTATGGTGACTCGTCTGCCTACTGGCGAATTCCGAAAGTGAGATGTTTTTTTTAAGGGGTGATTGTCAGCCCAGC